>SNQJ01S0024766.1:127367-142479 GCA_010110895.2 Picea sitchensis | reverse complement strand
ACGTAAAAGCTTATAATTTTCCATGGAGCTTGTCATATCATACAATATAAATACCCCATGGCTTGTGGCTTTCCATAGAAAACACATGCATTAAGTGACGCACCCTACCCATGCACCATCAAAAGCTACATCAATTTCCTTTATATTCACAATCATAAAAAGCTACATCAATTGCCTCTATGTTCATTTATTTATAATGGCAATGATAGAGCTCAAATTGATGAATTTTTTTGCATTGCTAAAGGCACGATTTGTTTAATAAACATAGGACAATTTCAAAGTCATATGTGAAAAAAAAAAACATGTTTTATAAAAAAAAGTCTATTAAAATAAAAATTAAAAATTACAGTATCAATGGGAAATGAAGGCACATTTTTAATTATTTATCACAATCCTCCCTTTAAAAGGCCTTGGTATTAATTTTTTATAAATTTTCCAATAAAATTTTGTAGAGAAAAAAAAAAATGATTTGCATAAACAAATAAGAAAATAATATATTTTAGCATCCACTTGTAATTAGAACCATTCTAAGTAAGTTGGAATATGTAAAAGGAAGACTGACTCTGTAAATAAAACTAAAAACATTGGTTATGTTTGGAGTTACATGTAGATACAATTTCCAATCAAATTATGTATACTTTTAGCATAAATAACATTATGGTTACTAGAAACTACTATAATGATTATTTCAAACTATTTGGTTGTGAATATCAACGTTATAAAGTGTCATCCAAATTTTACAAAAATGCAGGAAGCATGTCATAATTATCTATCCACCCACTACAATAAAACAATGATATTTTACATATTTTGCACAACCTTTTCTTTAACGTCCACTACTTAATAAGCCTTGGACATAAACTACTATTGGTAGTGTTAGTTTGCCTTTGAAAATAAATGCGAAGAAAACAAATAAAATAATATTTTCATATCACTATGTTCAACAAATTCAATGATAATATGCTTGTAGTGTACTTAGGGAGTAATATGTGGTACGTAGGGAGGTACTCAAGGGGAATAATAATAGATAGTTTGTTATGTATTGTTATGTATGAAGACCACTTTTAGTAAATAAGACCTATGTAATAGTGTGTGTTATCCCCTGGCCTAGGGATAACTAAGGAGATAACTTATTGAGGCCCACAGGTCCTAGACATGGAGTATTGAAAACCAAATGACTTGAGCATAGCCTCAGAGGGCCCCTCTTTTCTTCAATGCAGTCCATTTATCACCAGCAACAGTATCCATCCCACCATCCTGGTCCTGAAGTAGCAGTGGGTCTTGCTCCATAAGGTAATGAGTTCAGGTATCATGGTATGTATCACTTTGATTTGTGAAGAACTTGAATATGTTTTATTGAATCCTTCTTCATTTCATGACGTTTGCTTGGAAATTATGCTCTTTTCCGCGTTCATACCTAGAGGGGTGACATGGTGCCCTAGTAAGTTGATTTCCCTTTAGGATGGGTTGCCACTTGGTGGATCTGTGAAAATCCATCGCTCGTCCCTCCATACTTACCACTTTCCATCTTTCTTCCTTCCATCTCCCCTATCCTTGTTTGGGCATTGGGATTGGCTAGACTAGGAAGGGTTGTACCTTGCCTTATGGAAAGAAGGGGCTAAATGTCCAGAGGGTAAAAGTATCTGTCAAGAGTTAAAAACCAATGTTGAAACCTTTGATATGCTTCTCCCAGGGATCCCCGAGAAAGCATTGAAAAGCTTCTCAGAAAGAAAAGGGGACCCCTAAGATACATAAACACTCAAGGTACTAGTTGATGGATAGGGGATCTCATCACGAGCCGACCTATTATGACCATCGGCATGTAGCGGTATGACACTACCAACTATCTGGTCACTAAGCCAAGGTAGTGGCTCTTGGTGGCATAGCCAAGAGAAAGGGGGTCTCATCATGAGCCAGCCTTCTCATCTCTGTGAAATGTTTGTGGATAACACTATCACCCCTGGTCATCAAGGCAGGATAGTGGCCTTCAACTATTCCCTTGTAGCACAAAAGAAAAAGATCAAAAGAAATAAAGCTAAGAATAAAAAGGTAATGAATGGGCTAGGAAACAATTTCATTTATGATAAGGTGCATCTCACCCTCTACAAAGGCACCCACATGTACGACTTTACATTTCCATGTTATTACATGCACCCTGTTGGGCTCTAAAGATGTCCTAAAAATAGCCTTAGTTTAACATTAATTTATCAACCCGAGGATTCGTCTTTTATCTCAAGAACATCAGCAAAGTCTATGCAGGTAGCTTGTAGAGGCTAAAATCGCGTAGCTAAAGAAAACCTGAGTTTATCCACAATCAAGTTCCTCAAATGTTTATTTAAAGATTCTAAGATTAAGATCTTACTTAACATAATTGAAATCTAATTGCTAACATGTTGTGAATGAAAAGGAACTAGCTAACCTGCTAAATTCATTTAACTAAAAAACAATGATTGAATCTGAGTAAAGACTTGCAGAATTAACTATCAACTAGGAATCAAATTGCTGGAAAGGAAATAGTGAATTATTCTAATGGAAAGAAACTACAATTGTAATCTAATCGTAAGGAACAACAAACATAACTGGATGGAAAGGAACAACTATTGTAACTTTAACTGAAAGGAACGACAATTGTAACCTATTCAAAAGGAATAGCAAATGAGAATCTTAAGTAAAAGGAACAGCACGGATGAAAACGTGAGGAACTGTCGAGCAGAAAACTACATTAATGGAAATTGGAATCAGCAATCATTAACACTCAAGAGAGATATCTATCTTCTATATGCAAACTATATGAAATCATTAGCACACTTATGCATTCGTCTTAACTATTGTGAAAGGGAATTGAATAGTAAAGCATAAATCAAACTAATACAATTACAGCTGAAACAATAGCTCCTTTAGACTGGGCCCTTGGTCCTTAGAAGCACTGCTACGAGAAACTCAGTATATAAAAATGGTGAAAACGATCAAATCTTTTATTAACTTCATAGTCGGTACATCATTCACAAAAACGGCTTGTGCAGAGTAACTCTGAGTCTGAATACTTGAACACAATTCTTAGATTGTCTTTTAGGATCTATTATCCTATATATATACAATAATCTGAGTAAATCAAGCCATCCTGAGGATCGCAAGATCCTCAGGATTGATTTACTATTATAAAGTTACAATATAGAAAACTGAATCATCTTTAAAAATGCTTTTGCACCAAAAGTCCTTAACCTCCAATGGCTCACGCATCTTCAAGATTCCCTTTGTTATTTCGGTTTTGACAATATTTAACCAATCCTGTAACAAAATCAAACAATTCCAACCGTATTTTAGAATCTATTCATCATGACTTCAATAATATAACTAGAAGACATATTAATCATTTTCTATTCTATTTATCCCTAATTAACAGAAAAGTCACTCAAGATTGTATCACAAACTATGGGAATAAGGAGGATATTTGTACCTTTTTCATAACCCAACATACCCCCCCGACTTACCTTCTTGCATGTCCTCATGCAAGATGAGATCTTACATGTAAAGCAGTGATGTTGTAAGGAGGGAAAGTTGGTTCACCGGGTCTCTTGAACCCACTACTTCTTTTGAGCTCTTCAAAAGCAGCATCCTCCCTTTTCTTGTTAATTTGATAATCCTTCTGGTAAATTTCTAGAGGAAACCAGAGGATAGGGGGATTATACCTGCACCCAATCCAAGCAGGTCCTTCCTCTAGGAGCAGTCTAGAATACCTTTCTACTCTGTAGGTAGCTGCAAATAAATTCCTGAATCTAAAGGGCTCCCTAATTTTGACTTCATTGGAGGATGCATCCCATCTCACCTTAGAAGCAGCAAGAGCTTCTTCTTTGAGTTCTCTAAAGTATATGATTCTTGAATGGATAACCTGTCGATGGATGGGGTCTAGAGAATCTCTGACCCCCCCCCCNCCTCTAATCCAGAGATCTAACCATGTTTCCCTCTTTATAAAATTCTTGTGAGCCTTGCCCCATCTAACTTGGTTCTTAGTAAAGGACAGGAATGCCTGGAACTGAATGTCTCCAATAAAGGGACCAGGGTTATTTTTCCTGTCATCTTCCAAAATGAAATTATGGAAGTATAATTCACATAGAAAATATTGTACCTTTTCTTCATGCTCTCTAAAACATGAAATGAACTCAGGGACAGTGGAAAATGTGATCGGTTTACCTTCTCTGATGGATTTTACCCTTAACAACAGGTAACATTCCAGCAAGAATAGGGTATAATTGGTGGCAGGGGCTCTACAGTTGATTGCATCAGAGTAAACATCACAAATCTCCTTGATTTTCTCCAAAGCTTTTTCAAATTGGCTTTGCATTTTCTTAATCTTTTCTTGGGCTTTAGTGAGCTCAGCATATGTTTCACTTTCTGTTGTTGACATATCCTTCAGTTGTTTAACAACCTTTTGATGTTCAGCCCTAGTGATCATTTCTTCTCTAGATTGAGTTAAGGCTTGTTGAGCTTGTACAATCTCTGCCTTTATCTTATCAATAACAGCATCTTGTTCCCGAGATTGAGCTGCTTGATATTCTTCTATAGCGCCCATCTCATCTCTAGATTGAGTTAAGGCTTGTTGAGCTTGTACTGGCTCTATTTCCAGTCTATCAACGATAGCATTCTGTTCCTGAGATTGGAATGCCAGATGTTCTACCATAGTCATCAATTCATTCCTACTTTGAATCAAGCTTTGTTGGGATTGTATCAATTCTTCCTCCAATCTCCTAATGGTGGGGTCTTGTTCGAGGGATTGAGATATTTCCTCTGAGACTAGGGTATATATATGTACCTCAGCATCAACAGTTTCTGAAGGAATTACCTCCTTATTCTAAGCTACTGCATCCTCTACTGTTATCTCTTCAGGGTCTGTCTGTGTTCCCATAGAGTTTGTAGTGATTGTTCTTTTAGGAAGAGGGTTTCTTCCCTGCATTCTAGACCTTTGTTTTTCTTTCTTTGGTGGGCCTTATCTGCTTGTTCTAGCTGCTTCCTCAATTCTTTAATAATTTCTCTGAGATTTCCAACCTTCAGTTTTAATGCTTCAACTTTTTTAACCTTTCTCTTTAACAGCTTGCTCTCCTTTTTCAGCTTTCTAATTCTCTTATGGATTTTGCCTGCTTTTTGTTTGTGAGGAGTCTAAAGGTCTTCCTTATTATGATCAGCATGTAGTTTTTCTTCTGTTCCTTCCAAGTGTTATGTCTGTTCAAGAGGGCTTCCTGCCTCAGGATGTGGTTCTTCATATGTTGTGTCCTCAGGAAATGACATTTCGATATCAGGGAAATTTTCAGCAGGATTTGAAGAAGGGGCTCGTTCTTGATATCCTTTTGATTTATCTCTATCAATTGAGGCTCCTAAGCTCCCTAAAACCTGAGCTATTTATTCCTCATGGATTTTCAAAAATTGTTCTGCCATATGGTCTGATGTTGGTTGGGTGTCTTCTTGACTGTTTCCCTATGAAGTTTGTTCTATATGCTCAATACCCTGGTCATTTTCATGTAAGGGCTGCTCTGTTGTGTTCTAAATCTCTTCGTGGTTTATTCTCCATCTGCTTCTCCTCGTTCTCTCAATGGGGGTTTTAGGAGCATCCATTTCTCTTTTTTCTCTTTCTGGTTAGTGGCCCTGCTTGTGGAGTTTGAGCCTTTGTCTGTGAGGTCTGAGCCTATGTCAGTGAGGTTTGAAACTCTGTCATTTGGATGGGGTTTGCCTCGACTTCAGGTTGAGGAGGTGGAACATCTATTTGGGTAGTGGTCTCCCCTTCCTATATCTCTTCAATGTCCTGTGATGGATTTTCATGGTATAATTTAGGTTGTTCCAGTTGCAGAGGTCTATTGGTCCCAGTAAGATCCCCCCATGTTAATTGTGTTTGATTCAGGGCCTTACTTACTATCAGTTTAACTAATCCATGGTGGTTGATAATAGTAACAGGATCCTTGGACTTTTGTGTTCTGACGGAAACCTCATGTAACATGGAATTTAGAAAAAAAGGTAGATTGATTATAACCTTTGTTTGAGTGTCGCTAGTAGTTTGAGGTGGCATGGTCAGATTACATCATATCGCCCATCACAGGTGATGTACCTCTAAATTACTCTTGCCAGTTCTTTCCATGGTTCACTGAGGGTGTTGGGGTTAAGCCCCTTTCCTTTTTTTATCCAATTTCTCTCCAGGGTCTACGAAGGATTCTACAGCTTCTTTGAGAACTGTATATCTTCCCGTCCACTGAATGCCTGAGTTAGGGAGACTTGTAACCTCTACTACAATTTCTAGAGTAACTGGAATTCGTATATCTTGAACCATGGAGGTTTCTCCCTGCAAATTTTGAAAGAATTCTAGCGTGATGTTCGTATCATAGCCTTGTAACCAGTTAAAATACTATGTCCACCCTAGGCGTTGTAGAATTTCTCTAGCTTGCTCTGTTACCTGTAGTAAAGTTGGTTCCCTGTGCACACTTCATCCACCCATCATTCTATGAGAAAATGAGAATGATTATCGTTCCTGGTTGCAGACTTGGTTATACCAACTTTGGGGAAAATATTACCAAAAATAGAAAATATCAGAGACGGCGAGTGTATAAAAATGTGGATTTTCCATTTATTACAATCATTACAATCTTATCGGAAAATGTGTCAAACGTCCACTCCCCTCATTATTGTAGAGGTCGACCTCGACCGTTAGTGTAGGTGAAAGTAATAAGTGTAGTATTTCTGGTGAGAGATAATAATTGCATTGTCGCCGTCGATAAGGACCAATCATATACAATTTTTTTCAAAAAGCATATCAACAATAATCATTTAAATGATAGTCTTCTTTCGTGGAAATTCGAATTAATTATACCTATACTCAGAAATGTTTTAAGGATAACTAAGACAAATAAATTAAACATGTTCATTTAAAAATATTCCACATATCATAATGGTGTTACTTTTCCCGAGTTTATTAAATATAGCCGAAATGATAGCCTCATTATTGAGTAAAGGAAATCTAGAGACACACAAAAAACTTGGTGTTTTTTAGATAAACTTCCATACCACAGGCAAAGCCATTGCTACCAGCAGGCGTCCATAGCCTCGACAGGGTTTCCTTTTAACCCATAGATGAGCCTGTATCCTTAATAAATAGTTGAGTTATCTTCTCCCGAGAAGACCACTATCCTAGTTTGGTAGCAAGATGATGATAATGCCACTCACTAGATTGTAACTTAAGTGAACAAGTTGGCTCGTGATGAGACCTCTTGTCCTTTGACACAAAAATGTCAAAAGGCCATTGCCCTGGTGTGGTAGTTATAGTGGGAAAGTCACTTAGGTTATTATCCTATGATCGAGGTAGGTTGGATCATGATGAGACCCCCTATTCTTTGTGGGAGAAGTTTATTAGTTATAGTTATTTAACTTCTTTTTTTTTCTTTTTTTTTCTTTTTTTTTTAAGAAGAGCTCTATTAAGGGAGGCTTATCTACTCCTTAAGAGTAAGGGATGGCGTAAATAAGTGTAAGGATGCCAAGTAAAAGTGTACTTAAGACTCCTTATTATAATATGAGGCAAATTATCATTCAAGTATATTTGTATGTATATAGGGAAAGGATGTTGGAAGATTGGTTGTTGTCATTGATGTCAACCCTAGTCATGGGTTTTGGACCGCAAGATTGATAAAGGTATTTGGACATGAAGGAAAATGCACATGCATATAAAACATCCATGAATGGATAGTATACATTATGTTGTTTCCGGTGGTATGTGGCACGTCACGTGGATCCTAATGGTTGAGGAGAAATGAATTTTTGAAGATGACAAAATGAATTGAAGAAGGAAGTACATGTAGGCCCTGAAGATAATTAAAGAAAAGAATTGCAAAATAAGAAAGTGTCAGGTCGGAACTAATGTTAAAAGGAAGTGACATAAATGGTATAAATAAACATCATTATACATTTTCATTTGATACAATTCGAATTTCAGAGGAAATAAGAAGTAAAGAAGGCCGGATTTCAAGGGAGGATGAAGTCTTTTGGTGATGTGTTCTAAGGTATGTTATTTTCAGGTCATCTTACCATTTTTGCTATAACTTTTTTATAGAATGATTCATATGGTGAAATCACTATGGTATTGAGAAGACATATCAAGGTAGCTCTGGTAAAAATTCCAGCTCTTGATTTGCTATAATTATGGAGATACACTCTGTGGAAGATAGGGCTTGTGACCAATCCTGAAGCTAGTCAATAAACAGGTGTTTCGGGTAAAACAGTCATAACTTCTTCATAGAGAATCCAAATGAAGTGGGACAAATTTAATTGGAAATAGTACGGACTGCAGTTTTTTTTGTGCGAGTTTCAGAATCATATGTTAATTATTGAGCATGGGGAATTCTGTGCAAGTTCACTCTTCTGAATAGAACAGAATTGAATAAAGTCTACCATTCTTTCTATAACTTCCTTTTGGGGAGGATTTAAGGAGTGAAACTTGGAGAAGTGTCAAAGAATACATTGAGTAATATTATCTATAGGATCATAGTATTCCAAGAATTGAAGAATTTCATAAATTGAAGAAGTCTCAGGAAGCATTATCAGGTTCTATGTGATGGTTGGTTCTAGGATAATTTATGGAGTTGGGGTGGTTGGGTTACCTTCCCAGCCAGCCAAAATTTGAACGGTAGAATCCTTACTTACTTCCTGGTAGAAAGATTCTTTTGAAGGTGGATGATGGTAAAGTCGTAGTCGGTGCCCATTAACCAAAAATGGAGATCCAGACCCATCAATGGTGCTTAAAGTGACCATGTCATTATCATGGACTTCCTCAATTTCATATGGTCCCAGCCACGGTGTCTGTAATTTTCCCGAAAAATCGTGAAATCTGGAGTCATAGAGACGCGCCCAATCACCCTTCTTGAATGATTTCTTCTTGGTATGCTTGTCGTGCCAGGTCACCCTATGTTGTTGAATAACATTTGTGCGCTCCACAGCAGATAGGTGTGCTTCATCCAATTCATTGAGTTGTTGAAGGCGTTGTTTATGTGTCGTTGTTAGATCCTGTCCAATTTCCTGCGCCATCCTTAGGGTCTTAATCTCAAATTCGATTGGGAAGATGGGTTCTTTTCCATACACTAGGTGATAGGGAGAGTAGCCAGTGGTGTTATGCCATGTTGTTCGACAAGCCCATAAGGCATTTGGAAGCTCAGTAGCCCAATTTTGTCGGTTTGTTGAGACAATCTTTGTCAGGATTGCCTCCAGGACCTTATTTGTGCTTTCTACTTGCTCGTTTTCCTGTGGGTGATATGGAGAAGTAACTAAGTTCTTAATATGATAATTTTTTAGGGTGGTGGTGATTCTATGAGCTGTAAATTGTGACCCCCCATCAGTGATTACTTCCCTAGGTATTCCATACTGTACAAATAATTTGAACAGAAATTTGATGACTACCTCTTTTGTTGCATTTGGTAGGGCTTCTGCCTCTACCCATTTAGTCATGTAGTCTGTAGCTACTAGAATATAGGCCTTCTGATTTGACTTTGGATTGAAGGGGCCAACGAAGTCTAGTGCCCATATTTCAAATGGTTCTGCAACTATTTGTGCTTTCAAGGGCATTTCATCAGCATGACCTGGTTTTCCCATCTGTTGGCAGTGGTCGTAGGTTTGGGCGTATTTCTTCGCATCTCTAAATATTGAGGGCCAATAGTAACCCATCTATAAAATTTTGTGTCTAGTCCTATGGTCTGCAAAATTCCCACCACAGGGTTCGTCATGTCCTTCCTTTAGAATGTCATAGATTTCGTCATCTCGTACGCATCTGCGGATCTGGAGATCAACTCCTGTGTGGAAGAGATATCCGCTGATCCAAGCGAATCGTGCGCTACGTTGGACGGTCATTTTTCTTTCCCTTGATGATAGATGTGTCGGTAATCTTCCTGTTGCTAGATAATTTTCCACATCAACGTACCAAGGTGGCTTTGTGGTAACAGAAAACAGATGCTCATCTGGAAATTGATCTTCAACTGTTAAGAAGTCATATGTTTTCGGTATGCAGGATAGGAAGTCTACGACAAGATGTTCTCTCCCGAGTCGATCTTTGATGGTGATGTCAAATTCCTGCAAGAGTAATAACCACCGAGTGACCCGTCCATTAGTGATCGGTTTATTAGCTAGATATCTAATAGCATAATGATCAGTATACATAATAACGAGATAGCATGTTATATAATGACGAAATTTATTGATGGCGTGTATAACAGCTAAAAATTCGTTTTCTGTTACTGTATAATTAAGTTCAGTTGGAGTAAGATTCTTGCTAATGAAATAAATAGCATAAGGTTTCTTGTCTTCTTCCTATCCAAGGACGACGCCTATCGCAATATCTGATGCATCAGTGGAGATGTGAAATGGTATTTTCCAATTTGGTCCCCTCAACACCGGTGTTGTCGATATCAGCTTCTTGAGTCTTGCAAATGCCACATCACACTTGTCAGACCATTGAAACTCCACATTACCAATGAAAGCATGTAAAGGTGCAGCGGTTCTTGCAAAAGTTTCCATAAATCTACGATAGTATCCAGAAGCACCAAGGAAACTACGTACCTCTGTTTGTGTGTGTGGTGTAGGTAGATTAAGGATTACCTCTATTTTTGTTGGATCTACTCTAATTCCATCTGCGGAAATATAATGCCCTAGTACCACACCTTCTGTCATCATCATGTGACATTTTTCACGGCTTAAACATAACCTGGTAGCAATGCATCGTTCCAGTACCTTCTCTAGATTATTCAGTGCTTGGTCGAAGTCGTCACCATAAGGAGTGAAGTCATCCATGTAGACTTCAAGCCCTTCGTTGATTAGGTCGTTGAATATGCTCAGGATTTCCCTTTGGAATGTGGTTGGAGCGTTACATACTCCAAAGGGAAATACTTTGTATGCAAAGGTACCCCAGGGGCGGGTGAATGTAGTTTTATCTTGATCTTCTCGGGCGATTTGGATCTGATTGTAGCCACTAAAAATGTCTAGGAAAGAAAATAATTTATTTCCTGCCAGAGTATCCAGGACCTGATTGATGAAAGGTAAGGGGAAATTATCCTTTTGAGTGGCTTTGCTAAGTTCCCTATAGTCAACACAGATTCGCCATTTCCCATTTTTATTTAGGATGATCACTAATGGGGAAACCCACCGACTATCTGAGATAGGGTATATAAAATCTACATCCAACATCTTTTGTAATTCTTCCTTAACAATATCCCTAATATGGGGATTCAGTCTTCTCTGCGGCTATTGGATAGGTCGAGCATCTTTTCCAATACAAATGTGGTGTGTGCAGAGTTGCAGTTCAATACCTTTCATATCATAATACTCCCATGCAAAATCTTGTTGGTATTTGGAGAGGACTTGAATTAGCTTTTGTTGTTGTTGTTCATCTAAATTGGCATTGATGTTCGAAGACCTCCCTGGTGCAATCTCAACTGATTTTTTGTTATGAGAAGTTGTAGTTAGAATTTGTTGTTCCATTAAATCTTCCAGCGGGTCTCCCTGTGCTTCACAATCTAGAATGGCTTGGAGCATCTAGTAGGTTGGGTTACTCATGGAGGCTGGGTTATTAATAAACCCACTGATTGCGTCATCCTCTAGATAGTTTTTAAATCTGAGGGATTCTTCCAGCGTGAGAGGGGCTCGTAAATCCTTTTCTAGATATCGTGATGGTGGAAATTGTGGATATACAAAAGTTGGGCTTGGCTTGGCAGGAGGATATAAGATGATATTCTTTATGACACAACCTCTAGCAATTTTCATATTACCCGTTCGACATCCTATGTACGCATCTGTTGTTGCGAGCCATGGTCTGCCTAGTATCAATGGATGCCCTTCAAGTCCACTTCTTGGGTTGATGATGAGAAAATCCATCAGATACTCCCAAGAGTCGACGGAGATGGCTATATCATGTAATGTGCCAACTAGTCGAACCACCGATCGGTCTGCCAATTGTAACATAATTGCAGTGGGTTCGAAGGAGTCAAAACCCAGGGTATTGCAGGTCTCCATAGTCAGGATGTTGATGGTTGCTCCCAAATCAATTAGTGTATTTGGAAAAGAACAGCGTTGGATCTAAACTGTTACTATGAGATTCCCTGGATCTGCATATTTGATTGGTTCTTGTCTACCAAGAATTAGATCAAACAAGGCTCTTACTACGCAAACTGTCGATGATGAATTTTTTATCTTCCTAACAGGCTTCCTTCCACATAGTTCCTTGATTATTTTCGCGTAAATTGGAATATCTTGTAGTGCCTGTAGGAGTGGAATATTGAAATATAAATTCTTGAGTTCCCCTACAATGTCAAAGTTGGGATATTCGGCAGGTTTTGCTATCATCAATCTTTCGGGGAACAGAAGGAAAGGAGTTGCATCCTTATCAAGATCCTGTGATTCGACTATGTTTCCCCCCTGCTCGATTTCTTCTATTATTACCACAGTCGAGGATGTTATTACTGGTTGTTTTTCATTCTCCTGCTCTTGAGAAATGTTATTTTCTTCAGGAGAGATTATACGCCCCGATCTCAATCGGAGTTCGTTGCACCCTATCGAGTTGGTTTCCCCTTCCCCATTCTCCATAATCTGGACGAGCTAAGCCGGTCTATTATTAGGATTTGGGTGAGGTTGGATTGGTAATTGGGGGCGCAATTGCGATTGAGGGTTTTGGGGCAGTTGGAGTGGAGCTTGCAACATGGGTTGGGTTTGAGGGGCCATTCCCATGGGTTGATTGTTTATCCCCATGGGGCGCTGTCAATTTTGGTTCCAATTTGGGTTTTGGGTAGTCGTATTGGGCCCTGTGAAGGGTAGGGGTATTTGATTTTTTCCAGGGTGATGTGGGATATTGTGAGTTAGGCCAGGTAGAGTTTGCAGTTGGTTGATTCTGCCAGACATGATTTGCAGCGGACTGGTTTGGCCAAGTGGGATTTGCAGGTGGGTATTGGTGGGGCTGCCAGTTCTGATTAGTAAATTGTTGGCCCTACCATGCGTTACCAGAATTTTTCTGTTGATTATACTGTCCGAGAAAGAGTGAGGAAGGGTCTTGTAGTGTATTTGAAATTCAGTTCTGCCATTGACGACGCTGAGCCATCAGATATAATGGCTCTGTTTATTATTTCGCTTCTCTAAAGACAACTTTCAGTCCAGGGAGCGATGGGCATTATTCTGCATCGTGATCCTTTGCGCAGATAGCACAAACCTGAACCGTATCCAAAGGGAAATCCCTTGGACCATGTTTTCTTATGCATCTGTGGCAAAATATGGCCAAAGTCTGTTCTTCTTCTGTTTTTTTCTGTTTGTCTTGCAATACATCCAATTGTGTAGTCAGAGTGCTCAGAATATATGTTTTGAAATTTTCTAAGAGAATACCAACTTCAGCTCATGTGACACCCTCGCTTGTAGTATTGTTACTTCTGGTGAGGGAAGTCTGTATTCCTAATCTGGTCCGTGTGCTTCCTCGTGAGCACCTGATACATAATTAAATGATGTTATCATAATTTTCTTGGTAAATGTCACCTTTTCCCATTAGATTCAATAATTCTACCCATTCATCTTTCATACCCTTAATCAGAGTTGCCTTAAGTACTTCACCTGGTAATGTACCATAGGGTGATCTTTGTAAATTATACTGAAATCTCTCAACATATTCTTCTAATGATTCATTTTCTTTTGCAGTCATTTGAAAGACTTCATCTTTCAAGTCTCTGGTTCTACAATAATCCTGATATTTTGTCAAGAAGGCATGTTTCATCTCATCCCATGAGTTTACAGTTCTGCCCCCTAGTCCCATAAACCAGTGTAGAGCTGCTCCTTTCAGAGTGGAGGGGAACAATTTTAATTTTGGGGGTTCAAAGGTGTAATCATACCCTCTACATAGGACATCAAATTCAAATAAGAATGTGTATGGGTCTTCTGAGATCAATCCATGAAAGGTTAGCAGGTTTTGTAGGGGAATTGCCTTCATGGGGGCATTGGCAATTGGATCAACTATCGGATATTCCAATGTGGAAGTCTAGGGACGTTGTTGATTCGGTTGTGCCATTTGATCGAAAATGTGCCAGAAATCTTCATGGATTTCTTGATCCGGGTATTTTATTCAAGGTGTTTGATTATCTGACCCTCTAGGGGATTTGATTGCACTCCCTCTATCTGGGATTTCAGGTATGCCTTCTTCTTTCACAGGAGATTCAGGATCAGGGGGTGGTGATGGATCTACCTTGGCAACCCCACTGGTTTCTCCTTCGCCTTCCTCCAGATTACGAGAATTTCCCTCTTCTAAAGGGGTGAGAGGTGGAAGATCTATGCTCTGAAATCTTTGCTCAGTCCCTTCATTTTTTCTATGAATCTCGACGTGGGTTGTAGTTGGTGAGACTACTTCCTGAGGGATTCGGGTAGATCCTTTCCTAGATCCAACCGAAGCTTGAGATTCGTCTTTTCAGATGATGTCGTCTATGAAAGTGCTTCTCCCAGTGTTACACATTATTTCTGTCATCCCTATGACCATTAATGATGTAAACCTATATGTTGGCTTCAGAGGGGTCAGTGGCCTGAGTCCCTGAAGAAAGAAGGGAGAAGAACTTTTCCTGAGAAAAGAAGTTGCATTCTCCTTTGTAAAAACCCTATTAAAGAGGATGTTCGCAGGTTGCTATATAGGCAGGGTGCGAAAATGTTTGATTTTCACAGGCTGCACCATATCTAGGTCGCGAAGTGTTCGCAGGTTGCTATATAGCCAGGGTGTGAAAATGCTCATACGTGGGAAAAATGAGCATCTTCTCGATGCTTCTAGAAGGAGAAACTTCCATGGTGAGGTAGCATCTGAATGGTTTGGATCTTACTTGCTTTCATGATTTAGTGAGATCATCCTAACCTCCTCACCTTACCCTCTTCAACTTATAAAAGGAGAGGAGCTCTCATGGAGAAGGTTAGCTTCTGGGATTAGCTTGGATTGGATTGAGCTTTAGAGATTGTTAGCTTGGCTAAATGAGCTATTTTGTCAAGATAGATTGTGAATATTATCAGATCTATGCTCTCAGAATTCTTGGAGTGGAAGTGTGTGGGGAACGAAGGACAGTTGGAAGGGACCTTACGACATCAAGGCCAT
>SNQJ01S0024766.1:107207-120221 GCA_010110895.2 Picea sitchensis | reverse complement strand
GTCAATTTACATTCGTTGACCTTGTATACTAAGGTCCATTCAAAATCACACATTCACATCTTTGAGTTTGCCACAGTTCTTGGCCAGCATAATTATTTTTATAGACTGGGTGAAACAGGGTGTTACACAATCTCCCTTACTTGCCTTGGGCTTTGTGCAAGTACAGATTGTGCGATAAAAATGTGAACACAATAAATGTTGGAATACTGAGAGGGGGGTGAATTAGTATGATCACTTTATACCACTTTTAACCACAATATATATTATTTCACTTTATCAACAATTTTCAACAGTTTATCATCAATGTATCATCTATGACTGCATCTAATATATATATATCATAAGAAGCATCGCATCAACATCACATCAAGAACACAGTACACCCGTATTTATGTGGAAACCCAAATGGGAGAAAACCAAAGAATGTTTTCTTATATATATCAAGAATTCATTCATAGGAAGCACCAACTTCCAAATTCTCTAGTTGCAACTGGAAGGAGGCTACAACCCCCTATTTGTAGGCTCCAATCTGAAGGAATATACAACTCTCTGAATTCTATGGCTCCAACCAAAAGGAGGCTACAACCCTCTAATTCTCAAGCTCCAACCTGAAGGAATCTCCAACTCCCTGAGTTCTCTGACACCAACCGGAAGGAGGCTATAACCACCTAGTTCCCAGGCTCCAACCTGAATGAAGCTTCAACTCCTTGATTCTCCATAACTAACCAGAAGGAGGCTACAACCCCCTTTCACTGCCATGTCCTACCACCCTAAATTATAAGTGTAGACCAATTATCACTACCACGGTCATTTTGACTATATCCAACATGTCACTGTCACTGATACTCAACCAGATCCTCTCACATGGATCATATACCAAGGACACCTCTCAACTAGATGTCCAAAATCACTAACACGTGCCTCTACAAAGCATGTACCAAGATCATCAACATACCATCACAAGATATGTGTCTCAACCAAGTACCAACATGTACCATGCACCATGCATCAACCTGTGCCACAACCTGTGCCACAACCTGTGCCACAACCTATGCCACAACCTGTACCATCAACCATGTACCATAACATGTGCCAACCATGCACATAAACCATGTATCATACCATGTATCAACCATGCACATCAACCATGTACCATATCATGTATCATACCGTGTGCCAACCATGCACATCAACCATGTATATCAACCATGTACATCAACACCATACCATGTACCAATCTTGTACCATACCAAGAATCAATCATGTACCACAACATGTACCACAAAGAGTGCATCAACCATGCACCAACACCAATACCAAACCGTGCATCAACCATGCATCTCAACCTGTACCATATGCCTCAACCATCAACCATGTATACCAAGTAACAATCATGTACCATACCACGTATCAACCATGTACATCAACAATGTACATCAAAACCTATACCATACCACGTACCATATACCATATACCATGAAATGTGTCTCAACCATATACCATATCACTCTCAATCATGCCATGTACCATAAGATAAGCCTCATTTATATGCCAATATCACAAATATGTGCCTCTAACAATGAACCATAACAACCATATACCAAGTGCCAAGGGTATGTCTCAAGCATGTAACAATATCACCTCAACCATATGCAATCATGTACCCTCAAGGACCTCCAAAACATTCCTTAAGCATGTGCCCTGCCATCCAGGATACATGCCTAAAAAAAATACATACAGTTATCACTCCAAGAAACTCCTTAGGTTTGTAGGCTAAGGATGATTGGTAACTTCAGAAAATAATGTGTAGGTATGCTTGGAACAATGGGATCACTCAATGATTAATGCAATAGACAACTCATCGTACATTCAAATGAAACAGTGCTTTTAGATAACAATAATCAGATCAAGTATTTAAAGGGAGAGGATGAAGAACACTAATCTTGATTTCCAAATACAACCAGGTGTAGGGATTAATGCAAGATAGTAAGAAATCCTTCACTTCAAGTCTATGAGCTCAATAAAGAGATAACAGTCTTTATATGCTAAGATAAACTGAAATAAAGTACAGAAAAACGATGCATGAATATTCCTGATATTGAAAGCAAAAGGAGACTGTAATTTTATTATCCAATAAGAGTCTATACAGTAGCACAAAATATATTCCCAGTTTGAACCCTTGTTTCTTAGAAAAGATAGGCATTTATAGCCTTTTACAATCGGTTTTTAAGATCCTAAAAACTTGGATCTGTATCTAAAAATAGAAAATAAAACTAACTAAGGCAATCGATAACAAAGACTAGTTGTTAGAACTCGAACTGTCTTCTATATCAATCTTTGACATCTGTACTTCATCAGCTTCCAGACTCTGTTGTGTCATGGAAAGGTAAAGGCACATGTCTTCTGTAGCTGGATTTCTTCAATTAATCATAATCAAAACTTTAGGTGACCAATTTAGCATTTGGTTTTCAAAATCTCCACGAATCTCTGATGTTGAGTGTTTCTTGAATAAGTGGTTAATCCTTTGATACTCTTGAACTTCTTTAAATACTTGAAAATCGCCTCGCTTCATCTTTAGCTTTCAAAAATTCTTTTTGTGCTTTCACCAGCTAATTCGCCTTATGATTTGCTGGTTAGCTGGTGAAAGCTCTGCCTTTCACCAGCTAACTGGTTGTAAATTTACCCTTTGCGCTGGTGAAAGTCATGTCTTGGCCAAAAAGAAACTTTCACCTCCAAAACTGTTGTTTTATAAAAAAAATAGTGTGCCTCTGCTTTATCTCCTTGCATATTCATAGCAACCTGGGCTAGCACTTGTAGATTGTGATGTGACTTGTGTTTCTGCTTTAATTTTCTAATTTTCCTCTTAAGGCGTTTTGCTAACCACCATAAACTGTTATAATCTTTGGTGATTTTCTTCTTTCTCTTTTTATCTTTGACACTTTCATGAGCCAACTTCTCAAATGCTGCATTTGTCTCTACGAAATTATCAGACAGAGTTTTGTATCTCGCCTTGATTACTCTTTCTAAAACCTCTTGTTGAGCAATCACTTCTTTTAGTTGCTTATTTTTTTGTGATTTCTTTGATTTTTTGCTCTTTGATGTTTCACCTTCATTAGTGGGAGTAAAAGTCTCACACTCCTGTCCAAATTCCATGGAGTATTCAGGGCTTTTAATGGCTGGACTTTCATCTTCTTGCTCTGGCTCTGTTTCTGAGTCTGTGTATGGTAGATTTAGAATATTTGTCTTCTTTTCTATAGGCTACTCTGAAGTGGTTTCAAAATCTAATTTTTTCTTTGATATGTGAGACTTTATGCTAGAAATACTATCTTCTGGTGGTCCTGGAAGAGTTCTCCTCTTCCTCGAGCTGCTCTGAGGAGTTAGTTGCTTTTTCCCAGGTCTCCTCTGCTCATTCATAGCCTGAGTTTGAGTTTCAAAGCCTTCCCAAAAAAGAAAATGTTGCCAAGTCCTTCACCTTTGTCTTAGTTCTTCTAGAATTATCAATTTGATCAGGCCGAAATGACAAAGAGTGTTTTTCATACTTAGAGGTTCATCCCTAATCTTTTTACATACCTTGGTTAGGCTTTTGTGAAAGAAGAAAGGTAAATTTAGGAGAGTTTTCCCTATGAAATGATCTAAGAGCTTGAAATGATATAGCATCAGCTTGTCATACCTGCCTTCTGAGGTTATATAGAGTTGAATACCTTTGAACGTGTCCTGCCATTCATCCTCCAAATGGGAAACTGGCATGCTTTTCTTCCATGTGACATTTCTAAATTATGCCTTAAGATATGTTCTAAAGTTGAGATTCTTGGTTGTTGTTGTCTTAAACCAGCTCTGGCCTGATCTAGGTAAGTTGGTTGTTGTGGAAATGGCGGCTTCATCCATTATCATTTCTAAAGAACCCACACAGGCTTTGTTTCCATCATACGATTTAGCAAATGCCTCAGTTGTTGTTTGATGGCAACCATTCTGTAACTTTTCAACATAACCCATGCAGCCTGCGTCTGAGAAACGTTTTTTCACCTCTAGATGTGCTTGTAAAAAAGACAGACTGTCTAATTCTTTCCTTAACAATGAACCACTTCGTTTCCTTTCCATCTGTAACTCGAACCCCATACAATCTTGCAAACAAAGTTACTGTATTTTGTTGATTGAGCCAAGGTTTGGCACTGTTGAAAACTCTCGGCGTTGCCTTTCAAATATGAAACCATAACATACTGCATGTGGACAATGCATGTTGAGAATATGAAGTGTCGATTTGATGTCGTCGGCTGAGTAGTACTGCTCCTTTACCTGTGATGATGAATTTGAATTTGTCATCTCCAACGCCATTATCTCGTGAAGCATGCATTCACGAACACAATCTGCTATGATATCTGATTTAGACGTGCATAACAGAATCCTCATCATTATTTTCTTTCACCAGCGCCTTATAATGATTATGTGATGTGTGTCGAGCATGTCATCTTTTGATTTCTGAAAACGTGGAGGAAAAACACGTGTTCCATGCTTTCACCAGCTAACTGTCTACGGGAAAGTACTCCTTAACTGTTGAAAATCGCCGCTTTCACCAGCTAATCATCAACCTTGCAACACGTGTTAGTTGTTGAAAGTCTTTTCATGAAATTTTATAGGAAAGACCTTTATGGATCAACTTATTTCTAAGGTATGAATTTAAAACCTAAGTTTTGACACTAGAAGAAATTAAAAACAAAATGCAGAAAACTACAGATAACCATGCTATCAACCCCAAAATGAAACCATAATGACTGATTCATTTTTGGAGATAACACATACCTTTACTCATGAAAACCTAAAGCATACCATCTCAGATCCTATAGCAATTGTGTTGTACCATCAAACCTTGTTGCAACTCAACCAATCATTCTTCTTCAAATCTTTGCCTCATATCCATGACATGTCCTCCTGCAGCCTACGGATGTACACGACTTGTCCTCCTACAACTCGCATATGTACACGACATGTCCTTATGCATCCCACATATAACCTCAAAAAACTAGGGTTTCCAGTTTTTTGCAACTCCGAAACTTTCACTCCTTCAAAGTCCTTCGCTACCTCAGAAAATGGCACTTGATTCAACCTTAGATTCACTAATAGATTTTCCAAAAGATAGACCATAACATTCATAATATAGATATTCAACGTGAGTGTGTGTGTCCAAATGAGAGACTCTTGAGGTGTATTTATACTTGTGATAGGTAACCTCTTTCCTTATTTTAGGGGTTTCTTGTTACAACCACTTTACCCTTCCACCAAGACTTGTAACCAACTAGGGGCTTCTTGACCACTMTTGGGRGCTTCCAACTTTACAAGGCCATATCTCCCTAGCCATGAGGAACSACGTSTCRTTCCACATATCAACGAAAATAGMACGACATGTACTRCCCATCTATGATAATCTTACCTACAATTTCATTGTCCTTCATGTCCATATTCCTTAATCAACTTTGGGTCCCATAAACACACCTTTGGGGCTACATGTAGACTATATCAAATGTACCCAACTAACTCACCATCAATATCAATCATACAAATTTCAATCAATTGTCCAACATATCTATACTTGTCCAAGGGTTGACATCAATCTCTAAGGGTTGACATAAATATCCAAGATCACTATACAAGGGTTGACATCAATGACAACCAACTGTCCAACAATAAATGTAAGAAGGAACCTTCTAGTAACTCTTCTTACATTCATTATGTTCACACTATTAATGTAGTGTATCTAGGGGGGTAATATGGGGTGCCTAGGGAGGTACCCAATGGGATTAATAATAGATATGTGGTTATGTATTTTTATATGCGGAGGCTATTTCTAGTAAATAAGGCCATGTAATAATGTGAACACAATAAATGTGAGAAGGCTTACTAGAAGGTTGCACCTACTAGAAGGTTCCTTCTCTATAATGTTATTAGGAGATACATAGTATTATATACGAAAGTATAAGCAATGTAATGAATCATTGTGGAAGAGTATTGTATTTGGAGTTTAGCTGAATAGGATGTTTCCCCCTCGAAAAGGCAAGTGAACAAGAGTGGATTCCTTCCATAAAAGTATCAAGTCTAAGGTTGTTGGCCCTTGGTAATGAAAGGAAATTGAGAACAAGGAATAAAAGGTAAAAAGCAAACTTCGTGGGAGACATAGTGACTGTCACTGGGTCGAAGTGAGCAAAAGAGTAGAAAAGATGGAGCGAAGTGCAGAAAAGCAAGCTCTTGATGAGGAGATTGAGGATGACAGATTAGTAAGGAAGATGGACCGAGGACGACTCAGGAAGTGGAAAAAGACACCATTGGATGCTTTGGAGCACCGCACGAGAAGGAAGGAAAGACAAGCTGGCGAAGTCCAAAAAAAATGGATCAAGTTGATCTAGGGTCTTAGACACCTAGCGTTTTGGTAATTAGGGTTTTGACACCTAGGTTTCAGCCTAAGGATGTCGATGAGGTATTGTAATGTATAAATAAAGGTCAAGAGGACCTGGGTCGCGGGGGGTATGACATTGTTATTGATTTAGCTCTATTGTTGTGGTGATAGGTCATTGTATTATGAGAGAGAAGTGTTGAAGCCTTCTGGTATTGTAAGAACTTCAGCTGGGTGCGAAGATCAGATCCTATAGCTGGGTGTCCAGGAGGAGGGAGAGAAAGACAGAAGGAGAGAGAGGATATGCTAGCCAAGAGTGCAGATCAAAATTGTAAGGTTTATCTTAATATATCATAAGCACAGTTATGTGGACGTAACCCTAGAGAGAGGGTGAACCACGTACATATTGTGTTGTGTGAGTGATTAATTCTTTGATCTCTACCATTATTATACTGTTATTTGCATTATTGTGTTAGATCAAGATCTATAGATGCGTAGAGTATATTTCACTGGTAGATGATATATGAATACCGTGATTGCTATTATATAAGATCCCCTTGATACTCCCCTAGTTGTAGACATCTCTGTCCTACAAGCCCCTCATCGCTGCTTCGGGTGAGACTACATTTGCTTCGCAGGTGTTGCCGAAAGGGCCAATAGCTAGGGCTTGTTGGTGCACTCTTGGAGTGAACCCTAGGTCTTCCCCTATGCCAACAAATGGTTTCATTACCAGAATAGGAATCTTTTTAAGGGAATGTCAAGGTGGTTCCCATCGAAGACAGAGATTCAGAAGTGGATAGAGGATCAAGAGAAGGACTTCGTTGAAGCCCATAACAAGAACCCTAAACTGAGTACTGAAGATTGGCTACAAAGATACATCTTCATTGACATTCACGACATCTTCTTTGGAGGAATCCATCAGGATCTACACGAGTGGTTGGCTAGGTTAGTTGACACACAGTTTGAGATCCAATCTAGACCTCTTGTGGTTTGGACATCGACGTTGATCCAGAAGGTCAAGAGAATTGACAATGTTGTATCCAGAGCAGTAGATCATTGCTTTGATAGTACCATTGGAGGGTATATCACCGAGTTTGCTATTGAGAACAAAATCGTATAGCCAAGCCAAGAGATACTTTTTCAAAGGACCCAGAGGAAACTTTTTTCACTTTATGAAGCTAAGAATCAAGATGCTCTTGCATGAAAACCACATCTTGAAGATACAGTAGATTGGTCGAACCAGAAAATGCTAATGTTCAAGATCTTGGACAGCGACAGCGACACAGAAGCAGGACATACGCGTAGTGGAAAAGTATTCTGAGGGGTTCACCTTGAGAACTTGTTTAAGAAAAACTACAGAGAAGAGGGTTTCTACAGCGGAGAAGAGGTAGATATAACCGACAAAGAGCATCCAAAACCCACCAGAACAGAAGAAGGGGAAGGTGAAGAACTGCGCCAAAGAAAGCCAGAAAACTCAAGAACTGCACGGACTACTGAAGTAAGTAACGTTAATCCTCTGGTTGTCCCAACAGTACTTAGCAGTCGGAGTAGTCAGAACTACCAGAATATTCAGAGTACTGTTACTAGTATCTTAGCATCTACTCAGACAAGAAGCCTAGTCAGCTCTATGGCAGATGAAATGAGACCCCCTATCTTTAGAGGAGATGGATATGAAAATCCAGATCAGCATTGGTTTCCATGTGAAGTCGTATGGAACATTAAAAGTATCACCGATGAAGCCATCAAGAGAACCCAGTTCAGCACTACGCTAAGGGACCGTGCACTGAGTTGGTACATGAAACTTGTCCAAGGACTAGCATAGCCTAAGCCCCTAAATGAGATCAAGAATGCATTGATTGTAGAGTTTAAGAAACCTAAGTCAAAGTCACAATGTATTACAGAACTAAAAGAGATTAAACAAAGGGTAGCAGAACCTGTTTGGGAGTTCGACCAGAGATTCAAGACTCTGATAGGCTGATTAACTTTTCAGATCCCCGATGAACAGAACAAAGAATGGTTCATCGTTGGGATGTTACCACACATAAGAGACCCTTTGATGCAGCAGAAGATTGCATCACAGGCAAAATCTTTGGATATCGGCATGAAGCTTGAATCAACATCGATGGGAGAATCTAGCTCAGGCATTAGCCAGATCATGAGCCAACTAACTAGTTTGTCTTTACAGGTCCAGGATATGAAGAAAGATAAGGGAAAAGACAAAAGGGAAGATATCTAGTGTGTAAGATGCATATCTAAAGGCCATGATAAGGAACATTGTCCCTTATTTCATGGGTACTTGGTCTCAGGGGCGCCGAGCCCCTTGAAGCAATTTAACCTACCCTGGTGCGATGTATGCAGAAATAGGCATCGCCCAAGTGAGTGATACTACATGCAGAAGTATGTTCAGACACCCACAAACTTGTATTGTACATTCTGTAAATCAGTGGGGCATGATGATAGAGATTGTAGAGCTTATGATCGCATGCATGAAAGGTCGAGAGATACAAGATTTAAGGTGAAGTACAACAAGAAGGAAACACTCTGCAGTACAACTCTCCAGGGAGAGGAAACTTCAATTCTCGCGGTGGATACAGAGGACGAGGACGAGGAGCAGGTATGGGCTGAGGTCGAGGAAAAATAATCTATTACAACTGTGCACAGCCAGGACATTTAGCAAGGGATTGTCAGAATCCTTGTACAACTTGTAGTTACTGTAAATCCTTCGAGCATGTCATAGAGGAATGCCCTATGTTGTTGGCTAAATTTCAGAAAAGACGAGGACCTTAGTAGAACCCACAAGTACAATTGATATATGTTGAACCTCGCAGAGTAGACCCTAGAGTTGCTGTCATCACTCAAGGAGGCATTGCTACAGGAGAAGACAAAGAAGCCCAAGGAAAGATTGAAAATGACCACGGAGTCAGGAAAGCTACAGAAAAGACCCTAATGTTTGATGCTTAGAAAGAAAGACAGATATTCAAGGAGGCAAGAAAAGAGTTCAAAAGAGGTCAAGGATCTTCATCAAAGAGACAACTGGAAATCAAAGAATATGGCATGCCTCAGGTGTTTGATCGGTCTACATCGCCAACAGAAGGGAAAGAGGTAAGCAAACTCATGGAAATTTTGTGCACTTGTGTTAAGTTGATTAAAGATAAAGGCGTTGTACAAGAATTACAATATTTAATCAAGCAGTATGAGCTAGGAAATATAGACCCCTTACTGAATAGGGTAGTGCACCAAATTGGAAAAAGGAGAAGGACAAATAAAGAATTACACTTGAATTCTCATATAGGAGAGTATGAGATAGACTATGTAGTCCTCGACTTAGGGTTGGAGGTCAATGTCACGACAAAGCAGACTTGGGCACTGATGGGAAAACCCAAGCTGATATATTCCCCTATCAGGCTTNAAACTTGGGCACTGATGGGAAAAACCAAGCTTATATATTCCCCTATCAGGCTTCGCATGGCTAATCAGCAAGTTGTCAGCCCATTTGGACGATTATAGCATGTCCCAGTGGACATCGATGGAGTAAGAACCTTTGCAGATATTGAGGTAATTGAAATTGTTGATGATAGCTTCCCTTACCCTGCATTGTTAGGAATTGATTTGGCCCTCGACAATTCTACTGTTTTTGATCTAAACAAAAGACGCATGACATTTGAGAAAGTTGGCCTTAGGGTCATTGCACCTTTAGATCCAAATGAGGGTCCACGATATGCAGAGCCTATCAGAGAAGAAGACCACACATTTGAACTAGAAAACATCTACAAATTAACAGCCAGACAACATGATTATATCAACCCTACAGCTGACAGGAATCTGAGTTGGCGAAGTGACAGCACATGTTCATCCAACTCAGAAGAAGCGTTGGAGAACTGGCAGACCCAGATGTATGAAGTATCTACAAGAAGATGTGCTAGGCTAACCAGAGAAATTCGTTGGATTGGCACAACAGTGAATAATCTACCCACATTTGATGGGCTAAACCCTTTAGATAACTTCTTATCAGAATTTGAGACAAGTGTACCAACACAACAAAGGCTATTGACAATGGATGAGGGCATGAAAGCCACACCAGCAAGATGGTGGGGAACGCACAAGGGAAACATCACAGACTGGACACAATGTCGAACTTTGATGACAGCGCGGTTTTCAACACAAGTAGGAAGCTGGAAAGTAAGATACACGAGACCACATACGCAGCTACGAAGAGGCTTGGAGTGACGTTCCTAGAGAACAATGGGTACACAGACTCGTCAATACGCTGGATACCACCCCGATTAACTGGAACCTTCAAGCAAAGCTACGCCTCGTCACTTCAGAATGGGAAGGTATGATCCAGAATTTTATAACCAACTTTTTGTTTGAAAGTGAATTTCCTTCAGTAGATCAAGCACTACAGATGGTGAGACAGAAAGTATTTAAGGAGGCATCTGGTCGCCCTTTGGAGAAAGAAGAGGATGAATGGACTGTGCCCCTCCAGAAACTGCAGATCTACTACAACATTAATGTCGATGAAGATGATGATCAAAGGAAGGTGAATATCGTAGAAACAGAAGGCCAGAGAGATGTGGAAGGACCAGGAGTTGAACTGCCATTCATTAGACAACCGATAAAGATAAAGAAAGTCAATATTGGGATAGAGAAGACACCAAAGCTTACCAATGTCGGAGATTACTGGGACGCTGCTGCCATTGACAAAATCAAAGAATTATTGCACGAGTATCAGGACTTGTTCCCGACCAAGTTCACTGATATGAATGGTATCAAAGAACCTATGGGAGAGATGAGAATACCTTTGAAACCAGATGCAAAGCTAGTCAAGAAAAGACCCTACAGACTAAACCCAAAATATAAGGAAAAAGTGAAGATTGAGCTCGACAGAATGCTGGAAGCATGGATTATTGAACCTGTCGAGGAGTCGGAGTGGATTAGCCCCATGGTAGTGCAAGATAAGAAGATGGGTGAGATTAGGATTTGTGTAGATCTCAGGAAGCTGAATGATGCTCGTCTACATTATCCTTTCCCTACACCATTCACAGACGAAGCGTTGGATAACGTGGGAGGCCAAGAAGTATATTCTTTTACAGATGGGTTTTAAGGATACCATCAGATCCGCATCGCCAAGGAGGACCTCCATAATACTACGTTTTCCACAGAGTGGGGATCCTACCAATATACAGTAATTCCATTTGGATTGAAGAATTCCTCATCCATCTTTTCTAGGGTGGTGGTTGAAGCGTTCAAAGAATTTTTGCATAAGTTTTTAGAAGCATACTTTGATGACTAGATTGTTTTTAGTTTGTTGAAAAATCATATTGAATGTCTAAGGCTAATGATGGATAAATGCAGGCAGTGTCAAATTTCTTTGAATTTGAAGAAATGCATCTTCTTCTCACCATTTGGAGTATTATTAGGTCATATTGTATACAAGCAAGGATTGTTGGTGGATCCATCCAAAATTGCAATTATAGTTGATTTGTCACCACCTACTTCAGTCAAACAACTGCGCACTGCACTAGGACATACTGGCTATTACAGGAAATTTATCAAAGGATATGCTCAAATTACTGCGCCAATGGAGAAATTATTAAAGAAATATTGTCAGTTCGGTTGGACAGAAGAATGCCATGAGAGCTTCGACACACTGAAACGAAAGATGGTAACTGCGCCTATTCTAGTCTTTCAAGACTGGAGCAAGGAATTTCATGTGCATGTTGATGTGTCTTCCATTTCATTAGGAGAAGTACTGGAACAACTTGGAGAAGGGGACATGGATCATCCATTAGCATTTGCTAGCAGGAAGTTGTCCACAGATGAAGTTAATTACACCACTACAGAGACAGAGGGACTAGCCATGGTGTATGTGTTGCAAATATTCCACCACTACTTGTTAGGAGGACACTTTAAAATGTTTACTGATCACTCCACGTTAAAGTACCTAGTAAATAAGCCAGTGTTGGGGGGGGCAAATTTGCAAATGGCTTCTGTTGTTTCAAGAGTATGATTTTGAGATCATAGTTAAGCCAGGAAAAATGAACAAGGGCCCAGACCACCTGTCGAGGTTGGAACATGGCGAAGAACCTACCAGTCTGGAGGATACTTTACCAGATGCACAACTACTCGCCATTAGAAATATTGATGAAAACTTCGCAAACATAGTCCAGTTCCTATCAACAAGAATGGCTCCGAGTGAGTATACAATCTCCCAGAAAAAACAGTTAGTGGTGCGCGCTGCATATTTTTCACTGATAGTTTGTCAGCTATATAAAATAAGACCTGATGAGATACTAAGAAGATGCATTATGGAAACAGAGCACCCGATGATCCTCACAGAAGCTCATGAAGTCATCGCAGGAGGACATTACACAGGGAAAGCAACTGCGCAGAAGGTTCTGCGAGCTGGCCTTTGGTAGCCTACGTTACACATAGATGCTAAAGAATATACCAGATCATGCGATGTATGCCAGCGAGTGGGAAAACCATCTCGAAGAGATGAGATGCCATTAGCACCATAGATGACCCTGCAGGCATTTCAAAAATGGGTCATTGACTTCATGGGACATATAAACCCACCAACAAAGCACATGGGAGCAAGGTATATTATCACTGCGACAGAATACCTGACT
>SNQJ01S0024766.1:67270-95482 GCA_010110895.2 Picea sitchensis | reverse complement strand
AAAAGTCCAAAAAAAACATTGTTTAGGTCCTCAAAATGGCCCTGGAAGTTTGGGACTCGGAAATATAGAAACAAAATTGTCAATATGAAAATTGTCACTACCAATATGAAAGTTGTATGTGAGTCAGCTGGAAGAGGTGGGTGGCCACAGATATCGACCTGGATTAATTCTCCCTCCTTGGGAAGCAATGGTCTCCATTGCATTGACTTTCCCCATCATATGAGGAAACTTATGTTGAATTTAGCCTCGAGTGAGCCACTTGCCTTGGTGTAGGAGTTTCCCTACTTTGACCACCTGATAAAGTTGGATATTATGTTGGCGAGTGCCCTTGACCTATGTGTCCACGATATGATCAGTGGAGGCTTGTTCCATACAGTCAGGGTTGAGCTCGGTTGGTGTGAATTGTCCTGCTATCTTTGAGGTGTCCAATAATAGTGGAAAATATGGTCGAAGGAGATCCACATTGAAAATTGGGTGAAATCCAAGGAAGGGGGAAATGTTGAGCTCAAAATAATTGTCTCCCACAACCTTGGTGATAGTGTAAGGTCCATAACGGAGAGGATGAATCTTCTAATGGGGCTCTGTAAGGCGTTATTTATTCAATTACAACTAAACTTTTTATCCCACCTGAAACTTGTGTGGAACCCAGTGTTGATCATGGCGTTTCTTGTACTTGGTATTGGACTTCTCTAAAATATCCTGACCTTGTTGGCGGATGTGATGGATCAGCTCAATGAACCGAGTGGCTTTGTTAGCTTCAGTTTAAGCATGGGACGAGTCTGCTTGGGTGGCCGCAAGGGGTAGTGCAACATCCATGGGACCCAATGGTTGAAATCCCAACCCCACCTGAAACGGGTTGTCGCTAGTTGAGCTATGTATGGATTTGTTGTAGTTATGCTAAACATAGGGAATACTCTCATCCCATGTGCGGGGGTGCTTGGAATTGTACATGCGCAGGATATGCACGATCATCTAGTTGACGACCTCGGGTTGGCCATCCTTTTAGGGGTGGAAGGTAGTGGATTTGGTGAGCTTGGTGTTGAGTAGTGACCAGAGGCTCAACCAGAATGTGTTGAGGAATCGATTGTCTCGATCTAATATAATGTTTTGTGGTATCCCAAAATGTACTCACACTCGTTCAAAGAAGAGCTTGGCAGTGGCCTAGGTTGTGATGTTATTCTTGCAGGCATCCAGAATCGCCATCTTGGAAAAGCGATCAACAACCACAAAAACACAGTCATTTCCTCGATTGGTGGATGGAAGGCCTGACATGTCATAAGATATCGTCCATCATCCTCATGAAAGTTGCAGGTGCATTTGTCAAACCAAAGGTGTTGGCCCTTGACCAAGTTTTGAGGATTCTTGGTCATGTTTGAATTAATTTTGGGACTTTGGCAGGCTGTCGAAGGCGAGACGAAACGGATATCACGGGAGCTCGGCCCCTTCTAGGGCCCTTTTTGGGATTCATGATTATGTAATGGGTATGGGATGATGGTCCATGGGTTTACCCATGATTAGGCCTATTTTGTAATGTATAAATAAGTAGCTAAGCGATGTAAGAAAGGGGGAAAGAGACCTAGTAGGCCAGTGTGCTAAGTGCTAGAGTTGGATCTATGTGATCAAGAGTTGTAAGTGCTTTGTGCATACTGTGTAAGGCTTGCAAGGCTAGTGCAAGTAACTATAAGAGACTATGTGAAGGCTTGGTGTTGTACCCTAGCTAGAAGGAGGATCTGGCAGAGTGCGCACAGATCTCTTGTCTTCTGTAGAGTAGAACTTGGATGCTATGTGCCCATAAGAAGCTTGACCAAAGATAATAAAGAAGAGAAGAGTTGGTGGACGTAGCCCCAGGGCGGGGGTGAACCACGTACATGTTGTGTTGCTATGCTTTGTGCGATGTATTGATGTGTTTATGTGTTTGCTTGCTTAGTGCTTTAATATAGATGAATGATAGATAGATTTGTTGATGCTTAGTGCTTAATAATATGGATGGATGTTAAATATGACTTACATACACATGATTAGTGCTTAAATACCTTAGATATGAATGAATATTGTGTTGTTATGTAATTAAGGTTTTAATTGCGATGTGAATAAAGGGTTAAAGATTATTGAATATTAACTGTTGAGTGCATTGTTAAGTGATAGAATCACGTATCTGTGTCCCAGCTAAGGTTGCAGACATCTGGGTCCTGCAACCACCCCTGCCTCTACCTTGGGTGAGACTTCATCTGCTTCGCAGGTGTTGCCAAAAGGGTCAGTATTTAGGGTTTTGTTGGTGTGATGTTGTAGCATTGAACTCTGGGTCTGCCCCTGTGCCAACAAATGGTTATGTTGCCAGGACCTGAAACTGTGATTGCTAGGAACTGAGGAAAAAGAAGCTTTTTGCGAAGATCTGAACTAAAATTGTGAGAGCTCTATGCGTAGATCTTTCGCTCTAGTGCACAATATTCTACTCAATCTGTGAAGCTTTGTGCTAAAAAAAGAAGTCTGATCTGAAGAAAAGAGGTAAGATCTAAACGCTTTGTGCTCTAATAAAGGTAAGAATAGTAAAAAGTTTTAGATCTGGAAGATTTGTGCTTTGTTGAAGATAAGATTAGTGGAAATTTTTGTTTCTAAAGTATGGATCTAGGTATGTTTGATAAGATTTGTCCTAGCTTGAAAACTAGGGCACTGATAGAAGAAAGAAGATTTGGTATGAGTAGATCTGATAAGAATAGTGAAAGATATGTTATCCCTATGCATAGAGAGAATGTTTGGACTAACAAATGGATACAGGACCCTACAAAGAATTTGTTGCAGGTTAGCTACCATGATCCTAGTGCACAGTACAGGAGAGGCTAGGGATCATTTAAAAGAAAGAGAGGATTAACCCTTTGTTACAGTTGCAGAAGACCGAGACATCTGGCTAAGGAATTCCCTGTTAGAGACCTAGTTGCCTCTGTTGCAAAGCTATGGACCATGAAGTATTGGATTGCCCTAAAATGATTGCTAAGGTTGAAAGGATGAATATGATACAAGAAGACCACGAGAAAGGTCAAGCAACTGAGATTATGGCAGAACCCCGTGAGATTATGACAGAACCCCAAAAAGAATCAGAAAAAGTATTGCTACAAATGAAAGAAACCCTGAATGACCACCGACATATCATCTTATCAGAGATCTTCAAGGAAAAAGAGTGCAAGAAAACAAGAATAGGATACTTTGACATTGACTATGTTCTAGATGAGGAAACACAGGTGAATATCATGACAGAAAGAACTTGGAAACTTTTAGGGGAGCATGCTATGATTCCTTCATTTGGAGGAATAGGATTACTCAAAGAAAAGTTGATAACCCTATGTGGAAGACTTACCTAGATATCTATGAGTGCTCATGGAACTTCGAAAGAGGAAGAATTTGAAGTTGTTAAACTTATTGAGAACAACGCTCCATTTGCTATGTTACTAGGAAAACCTTGGATTGAAGGAGATCAAGCCAAAAGAAAAGAAGAAGAAGCCTTAGAACAAAAGAAGCAAGAGTTGAAATATTTCATGACTAAGAGGATCACACACTTGATTGAAGAACAGGAGAACCGAGCGAAGCTATTTAAAACCAGAGACTTGGATGTCGAAGTGGGAAGAACACTAGAAGACCCATAGAAGACTGAAGTGCCTATTCCAGATACAGATGAAGTATTACCCTTGATTTCTAGGAAATAATATCAACAGTGTGATGTTACTCTGCCAAAAGAAGATAAGAATCAGAATGGAAAAGGGAATTTCGAGACGAAGCTCACTGGAAAAAAGTCTAGAAAACTAAGTAAGAAGAGAGCTAAGATCGAAAAGTTACATAAGGTTCCAAAGGGAACTTCGCAGAAGGAAAATTTTCAAAATTGGCACTTCGCCGAGATATAAGAACTACGTCACATGGCACTTTGCCATGGCAAAGCAATATAGTCGTTGGAAACAATATAACCGTTAGACCGATGACCCAAATGGGTAGAAAGGCATTTATGGTCAGAAAGTTCACCACCAGACCGTTGGGACCACGCCATAACGGACAGAACTGAGTTAATGAAGGCTTCGCACCCATTGCAAGAGATCCATTGTTGAGTTATCTATTTATCCCATCATGCCACGCAAATAGAACACTTTTTCCAACCATGACTATTTGAGCCCGCAGAATAGTTGATTTTTCACAATGATCATCACGTTATTGCCATCCATCCCGTTGCATTGAATAGTTACTCTTCGAACCCGAGATATTCAACCACGAACGTGTATGTCCGAATAACTTAGCACACTTGAAGAGTTCGTGAAGGAAGTACTCATCGACCTCATGACTAAGAGAGTCATTTCTGAAAGAGTGATGTCTGTGGGTGTACATCCGCCCAACTCCACCGACTAGCTGATGTGGTCGAAGCTCGCCTTTGTCACGCATAAGAAGAAACAGAATAAGCCACCCAGGCCTTGAACCAAGTGCAAGGCGTAATTGTAGAACAATGCAAAGTTGCAGAACAGGAGAAGGTTGCTCTCCAGGCAAAGTTCGAAGAAGAGAAAGAACAGATGCAACAAGAAAAAGAACAGTTTCTCGCAGAGAAATTCAAAGTGAAAGAAGTAGTCAACAGAGCACTCCACTCTATGACAAGATTAGAACCATAGGCAGAAGACTGAGTCACGCATCAAGTAGAGCAGCTCGCAGAAGCTATCCAAAAGCTACAGCAACGAATAGCAGACTTAGAGCTCTGCACCGTACCAGACACCCCGTGGGATGTAAGGGATCAAATAGAAACAGCTGCTCGAATCGTAGTTGAAAGAATAAAAGTCCTTGCCCTGGAATGCAAGCAACTGAGTGATCGCAGTGCCCAGACATATGAGCGACTCACTGAGAATCCATAATTGAAGGCACTAGACTCACAACTAAAGGAAGTAAAGCAGCAAGCAGAGACAATACATGTGAAGTTGAGGCCCCTGTCAGCTGTGGAAAGAATGAAGCGATCCCAAGAGCAGTGCACTGCCTAGCAGTAGGTCCACATTATTCAGAGTAGAGTTATGGAAGTAACTCAAAGGCTCCAACTTGAACAGGAAGAGGCTTACCAACTATTCACAGAGATCCAAGGCCGAGGAGCGGAACTGGAGCAAGTCATCACTGCAGCTGAACAACACCTAAAGGGACCTGTCAATGAAGCAGTCATACAAGAGTTCACTGAATAGGAGGTCGTAGCACAACAAAAAGTCGAAGCAGCTCGAGCAAAGCTTGAAGCTTTTGAAGCAGAGCTAATTAGATCAGAGTGACTCGAGACGAGTCACAGGTGAGTATTGGGGGCCTGTTGGCCCTTGACCAAGTTTTGAGCATTCTTGGTCATGTTTGACCTAATTTTGGGACTTCGACAGGTTGTCGAAGGCGGAGTGCAAGACGAAGCGGAGATTGCGGGAGCTTGGCCCCTTTTTGGGAGCTTTTTGGGATTTGGGATTATGTAATGGGTATGGGATGATGGCCCATGGGTTTACCCATGATTAGGCCTATTTTGTAATGTATAAATAAGTAGCTAAGCTATGTAAGAAAGGGGGAAAGAGACCTAGTAGGCCAGTGTGCTAAGTGCTAGAGTTCAATCTATGTGATCAAGAGTTGTAAGTGCTTTGTGCATACTGTGTGAGGCTTGCAAGGCTAGTGCAAGTAATTGTAAGAGACTGTGTGAAGGCTTGGTGCTATACCCTAGGTAGAAGAAGGAGGATCTGGCGGAGGGCACGTAAATCTCTTGTCTTCTACGGAGTAGAACTTGGATGCTATGTGCCTGTAAGAAGCTTAACCAAAGATAATAAAGAAGAGATGAGTTGGTGGACGTAGCCCCAGGGTGGGGGTAAACCACGTACATGTTGTGTTGATATGATTTGTGTGATGTATTGATGTGTTTATGTGTTTGATTGCTTAGTGCTTTAATATAGATGAATGATAGATAGATCTATTGATGCTTAGTGCTTAATAATATGGATGGATGTTAAATCTGACTTACGTACACATGCTTAGTTCTTAAATACCTTAGATTTGAATGAATACTGCGTTGTTCTGTAATTAGGGTTTTACTTGCAATGTGAATAAAGGATTAAAGACTAATGAATATTAACTTTTGAGTGCTTTGTTAAGTGCTAGAATCATAGATCTGTGTCCCAGCTAAGGTTGCAGACATCTGAGTCATGCAACCACCCCTGCCTCTACCTCGAGTGAGACTTCATCTACTTCGCATGTGTTGCTGAAAGGGTTGATAGTTAGGGTTTTGTTGGTGCGTTGTCATAGAGTTGAACCCTGGGTATGCCCCTGTGCCAACAAAAGGTCATGACCATCCATTCAAAAAGACCTTCTTTTGACTTGAAGGTAGTCTTCCATACATCTGTCTGCTCGATTGGGACCTGATGGTAACCAGACTTCGGATCAATCTTACTGAAGTTGTTGGCCCTTGACCAAGTTTTGAGGATCCTTGGTCAGGTTTGACCTACTTTTAGGACTTCGACATGATATTGAAGGCAAAGCACAAGTCGAAGCAGAGATCGCAGGATCTCGACCCCTTTTTAGTGCCTTTTCGGTTTTGGGCTTATGTAACGGGTATGGGGATGTTGGCCCATGGGTTTACCCATGTTTAGGCCTCTTTTGTAATGTATAAATAGAAAGCTAGGCGATGTAAGTGTGTGTGTATGCATGCTAAGTGCAAAGGCACAAGTGTGTGATACCAAGTGCTAAGTGCAAAGGCACAAGTGTGTGATACCAAGTGCTAAGTGCAAAGGCACAAGTGTGTGATACCAAGTGATAAGTGCAAGTAGTAGTGTACATGCTTTATGCATGCCATGTGAGACTTGCAAGGCTAAGTGCAAGTGACTGTAAGAGATTGAGTAGAAGCTTTGTGTTGTAACCTAGCTTGGGGAAGGAGGATATGGTGAGGTGCACGCAGACCTCCTCTCCTATGCATAGTAGGATCTTGTGGCTCTGTGCATGTAGTTGATTGACCGAAGATAATAAAAGAGAAGAAGATTTGGTGGACGTAGCCCCAGGCTAGGGGTGAACCACGTATATCCTGTGTTGCTATGCTTTGTGCGATGTATTGATGTGTTTATGTGTTTACTTGCTTAAGTACTTTGATATAGATGAATGATAGATAGATCTATTAATGTTTTGTGCTTAATAATATGGATGAATGCTAGATCTAACCTATGTGAATGTGCTTAGTGCTTGAATAGGCTAGATCTGGGTGAAAACTGCAGTGCTTTGTAATTAGGGTGTTATCTGCGAAGTAGATACTAGTTAAATACTAATGAACTGTAACTGCTAAGTTCTTTGTTAAGGTGTTGTAATCACAGATCGATGTCCCAGCTAAGGTTGCAGACATTTGAGTCCTGCAACCACCACTGCATCTACCTCGGGTGAGACTTCATCTGCTTCGTAGGTGTTGCCGAAAGGGTTGTTAGTTAGGGTTTTGTTGGTGCGTTGTTGTAGTGTTGAACCCTGGGTCTGCCCCTGTGCCAACAAATGGTTTCGTTGTTGGGACCTGAAACTGTGATTGCTAGGAACTGAAGAAAATAAATCTTTGTGCATAGATCTATTGCTTTAGTGCCCAGTAGTCTACTTAACTTGTGAAGCTTTGTGCTAAGAAGAAAAGAGGTAAGATCTAAAGGCTCTGTGCTTTGTTAAAGGTAAGAACAGTGAAAAAATTTGATTGAAAAAGGAAAGATAAGTGGAAATTTTTGTTTCAAGAGTATGGATCTAGGTATGTTTGATAAATTTTGTCCTACCTTGAAAAGTAGGGCACAACTAGATGAAAGAAGGTTTTATATGAGTAGATCTGATAAAAATAATGAAAGATATGTTATTCCTATGCATAAATAGAATGTATGGACTAACAAATGGATGCAGGAACCTAGAAAGATTTTTTTGCAGATAGCTACTACGATCCTAGTGCACAGTACAGGAAAGGTTGGGGATCATTTCAAAGAAAGAGAAGATTAACTATTTGTTATAATTGCAGAAGACCGGGACATCTTGCTAAGGAATGGCCTGGTAGAAGACCTAGTTGTCTTTGTTGTCAAGCTATGGATCATGAAGTTTTGGATTGCCCTAGAATGATTGTTAAGGTTGAAAGAATGAATATGAGACAAGAAAACCCTGAGGAAGATCAAGAAACTAAGACCACGACAGGACCCCAAAAAGCATTAGAGACTATATTACTGCCAGTGAAAGAAACCCTGAATGATCACAGAAATATCAAATTATCAGAGATATTCAAAGAAAAAGAATGTATAGAAACAAGAATAGGAGACTTCGACATAGACTGTGTACTAGATGAGGAAACACAGGTGAATATTATGACAAAAAGAACCTAGTAAATTTTAGGAAAGCCTACTATGATTCCTTCATTAGGAGGAATAGGATTATTTAGAGGAACGTTGATAACCCTATGTGGAAGACTCACCTAGATAGTTATGAGTGCTCATGTAACTACGACAGAGGAAGATTTTGAGGTTGTTAAATTTATTGAGAACAACGCCCCATTTTCTATGTTATTAGGAAAACCTCGGATTGAAAGAAATCAGACCAGAAGAAAAGAAGAGGAAGTCTTAGAACAAAAGAAGCAAGAATTAAAAGATTTCATGACTAGAAGGATAGCGCACTTGATTGAAGAACAAGAGAATAGATCAAAGCTATTTAAAACCAGAAAATTGGATGTCAAAGTTGAACGAACACAAGAAGATTCACAGAAGAATGGAGCACCTACCCCAAACAGAGAAGAAGTATTTCCCTTGAACCCTACGAAAGAATCTCAACAGCGCGAAGTTACTATACCAAAAGGAGATAAGGATCGGAATGGGAAGAGGATCCCAGTAATTCATATCACAGGGAAAAAGGCTAGAAAGCTCAGTAAGAAGAAAGAGAAGCTAGAAAAACTGATGGAGGTTCTCGAGGGGACTTCGCAGAGGGAAGGTTTGAAAAACTGGAACTTCATCGGGATATCAGAATAGCACAACATGGCACTTCACCATGGTGGAGAGATATAGCCATTGCAATCATTATAACCATTAGCCCGATGCCCTGAACAGTTAGAACAACAGTTATGACCAGAAATCTCGCCATCGGACCGTTGGGACCGCACCGTAACGGATAGAACTGCATTGATGAAGGCCTCTTGTCCATTGGAGAAGATCTGTTACATCGTTGTCTACTTATTCCGTCGATTGTTGCACCAAGACAAATTTTGCGAATTATATCCGAGCCAACAAGAGAACTCATTGCTACCTCATTGTGTTTATTGAGACCGACACATATTCCATTGCTTTGAGCATTCATTCATCCACCTGAGTTATCCGATCTGAGCGTGTATTTCGGACGAGCTCAGCACCGCAGAGAAAGTCGTCGAAGAAGTTATAATCGACCTTATGGCAGAGAGAGTGATGTCCACAGGAGTTTAAGCTTCATTGACGCGAGGAGTGCAATCATCCCCATCAACTGCTCGCGGATCCGGACCATCCCGCGTTGCAGATGAGAAAAGAACCAAGCACAGAGATGACTTAGTGAATGTGAAGTCAATCCTGTTTGTTCTACCTGATTACATCCCGCCTCTAGCCGGCGCAGTGAATCGTGACAGTGTCCCGAGGGAATTAGACTACACAGTCATCACGACGTACCTCCCGAAGGGGATACGCACAGTCAGACTACAGTTGGAGAGGATTCCAACCCTAAATATCAGTGACTATAATCTAGGGGACCGCAAGACCTACGGAATGCATGCGCCTCACAAGTACCTAACTAAGATGAAGGGAAAGAGATCGGAGATCATTCCCCAGCCATGGACCATGAACATCACACAGTCCATTATCCTTAATGTCATGAAAAATCCACACTTTGGAAGGCACCAGGAGGTTAACACATGCATTAAACTCTTATTTTCGTGCTTCCATGACGGTTATTTATGGTTAGACAGGCGTATTAGCGTCGATCTGGCGCTGACCCATAGGATCACCGGATTGAGCATGCAGGGACCCAACCCACCGGACTTCTACCCAGGGAAGGTTGCAGATCATGCCCTAGCACATAAGATTAAAGACATCTATGGCGACGTAGAGAAGGGGAATCGAGGCTACAAGGTAGCCTCCATTCATAATGGTGCAGTGCGCCTCGCTTGTCAGTTGATTGCTAGCAAGCTAGTCTGGAAGAACATACCCATGCAGGTCACATGGTTTGTGGTTGACCTCGCAGGAACGTGCGTGGAGGGATTACAGATGAACTGGGCGAAGTACTTAGTCAACCAGCTAGAAGTCGATTGTCATGAAGCGCATTATCAGGGCTACGAGTTCCACTTTAGCTGGTTGTTGATCCTCATCGCGTTTACAGCTTGGGAGATGTCGGAAGGTGTGACCTTCCCGGACATCGATATGTTTAAGCCGCTCACTGCAAAGTTCACCACGCTCTGGTACTCGAGCGACATGGGAAAATAGTGGTAGTCGAACGCAGTATTCAAGACCTACTACCTGCAGCTGAAAAGGGCTATCGAATCGTTCCCCCAGATGATGCCAAACACTCTGGACAGGTTCAGACCCCTCATGAAGTTTCGCGCATATAGGAATTTCATATATATCACCGCGTGTGCAGATGAGAATAAAGAAGAGCTTCAGTCATACTATAAGCTCACCAAGGAGGACCTCAAAGAAATCACTAAGGAATGGCCCACATAGTTTCTTATACCAGTTGCTAAGGCAGAATTTTTTGACCCAAACCTCATTGGAAACCCGATAGTTACCCGCGAAGAGTATAATGCACCCAGCAGTAGCATAAGGAAGAAGAACGAAGATGTATAGGAACTGAGCAGTGCCTCAGAAGAGACTGCCTCAGATTCACCTGGTGGAGGAGGAGGTGATGAGGTGGACAAAGAGGAGAAAGAAGAAAAAGCAGGGGAAGAAGATAAGTAGGAGCAAGGAAAAGTAACCCCGCCACAGAACCCCCTTGATGACGTAGATCCATCGAAGAAAAGGAAGGTTTCCCCCACGAAACCTACATCACGGAAGAAATCCAAAGCAAGCAAGTTGAAGCTTTAGACTGTCCTCACTATGGATGACTTTGATTTCATCATCGCAATCGTATCACACGCTTCGCAGGACATTTCGCAGAACAGTGAAGCCAAGAAAGAAGCCCTATATGACAAAGTCGCGACAGAGCTGAGAGGGGTACAACAGGCCCTTCACTCCAGCCACGCAGTATCCACTGTGCCCCCGACATCAAAAGAACCAGAGTTGGGATATGAGCCTACCCAACTCCGCAGACTAGCTGATGTGATCGAAGCATGTCTTTGTCGGGCGCAAGAAGAGAAAGAATAGGCCACAATAGCCCTAAAGCAAGCACAAGAAGAAATGGTAGAGCAATGTCGGGTTGCACAAAAGGAGAAAGAGGACCTTCAAGCCAAGTTTGAAGAAGAGAGGGCGCAAGCCAAGAAAGAAAAAGAAAAGTTGCTCACAGAACAACTTGAAGTCAAAGAAGCAGTCGACAGAGCACTCCGCTCTGTGACAGGCTTAAAACCAAAGGCAGAAGACCAAGTGGAGCATCAAGTAGCGCAGCTCACAGAAGATATCCAGTAGCTATAACAAATATTAACAGACTTATAGCTTCGCACAATTCCCAACACTCCATCGGATGTACGAGATCAAAGAGAAGCAACTGCTCGAAGCGCAGTTGAAAGAATCAAGGCCCTTGCCATGGAATGTAAACAACTAATTGATCGCAGTGCCCAGACTTATGACCGACTCACTAAGGATTTTGAATTAAAGGCACTGGAGTCACAGCTCCAGGAGGAAAAGCAACAAGCATAAATAGTACAGGCACAGTTGAAGCCCCAATAAGCAGTCGAAAGGATGAAGCGATCCCAAGAACAACGCAGTGCCCAACAACAGGTCCACACCATTCAAAGAAGAGTAATGGAAGTGACTCAGAGACTCCAACCAATTCATGATGAGGTTGCCAACTATTCGCAGATATTGAAGGTCGAGGAACAGAACTAGAGCAAGTCGTCACTGCAGCTGAACAACGCTTAGAGGGACCTGTCAACGAAGCAGTAATCCAAGAGGTTGTCGAAGAGGAGGCCGTGGCCCAGATCTACCTAGACCAGAGTGACTCGGGACGAGTTACATGTGGGTGTTGGGGGCATGTTGGCCCTTAACCAAGTTTTGAGGACCCTTGGTTAGTTTTGACCTACTTTTAGGACTTCGACAGGCTGTCGAAGACGGAGCACAAGTCGAAGGAGAGATCGCGGACTCTTAGCCCCTTTTTAGGGCCTTTTGGGTTTTGGGCTTATGTAACGAGTATGGGGATGTCATCCCATGGGTTTACCCATGTGTAGGCCTCTTTTGTAATGTATAAATAGAAATCTAGGCGATGTAAGTGTGTGTTTATGTATGCTAAGTGAAAAGGCACAAGTGTGTGATACCAAGTGCTAAGTGCAAGTAGCAGTGTACTTGCTTTGTGCATGACGTGTGATACTTGCAAGGCTAAGTGCAAGTGACTGTAAGAGATTGAGTAGAATTTTTGTGCTATAAACTAGCTTGGGGAAGGAGGATTTGGTGAGGTGCGCATAGACCTCCTGTCCTATGCGGAGTAGGATCTTGTGGTTCTGTGAATGTAGCTGATTGACTGAAGATAATAAAGGAGAAAAAGAGTTGGTGGACATATGTTGGCCCTGACCAAGTTTTGGGAGTTTCTTGGTCATGTTGACCTATTTTGGGACTTCGACATCCTGTCGAAGGAGGATCGCAAGTCGAAGAGGAGATCACGGGATCTTGGCCCCTTTTGGGCCCCTTTTTGGGTTTTGGGAATATGTAATGGGAATGGGATGTCAGCCCATGGGTTTACCCATGTTTAGGCCTATTTTGTAATATACATATGTAGAAGGATAGGCAATATAGAAAGAGGTCGGTGTGTTAAGTGCAAAAGGAATGGCTAAGTGCTAGATCTATGTGATCAAAGGATTGTAAGTGCTCTGTGCATACCGTGTGAGACTTGTAGAGCTGAGTGGAAGTCTCTGTGAGAGACTGTAGAAGGCTTGGTGTTGTAACACAAGGAAGAAGGATCTAGCAAGTTGCACAGATCTTTTTTCCTATGCAGAGTAAGGGTTTTGAGGCTCTGTGCTTGTAACCGATTGACTGAAGACAATAAAGAAGAAGAGTTGGTGGATGTAGCCCCAGGGTGGGGGTGAACCACGTAAACCCTGTGTTATGTTCTTTGTGCTTTGTCTTGATGTATTTACATATTATATGCAAAATGCTCCTATATGTTTAGATAGATCTATTCATGCTTGGTGCTTATTGTATGTTAGAATGTTAGATCTGATCTAGATATTCATGCTTAGTGCTTGATATGCTCATTCTGATCCATTTGTATATGCTAAGTGCTTGAATACCGTAGATTAGTCTGGATGCTACGAAGCTCTGTCTTATAAGTGAAGTGGTTATTAACTGTATATCGAGAGACTAACGATGCTAAGTGCTTTATTAAGTAGTATAATCACATATCTATGTCCCAGCTAAAGTTGTAGACACCTGAGTCTTCCAACCACCCATGCCTCTACCTCGGGTGAGACTTCATCTGCTTCGCAGGTGTTGCCAAAAGGGTCGGTAGTTAGGGTTTTGTTGGTGCGTTGTTGTAGTGTTGAACCCTGGGTCTACCTCTGTGCCAACAAATGGTTCTTTTGTCGAGACCTGAAACTGTGATTGCTGGGAATTGAGAAAGAGGAAGCTCTGTGCAAAGATTCATCCTGAAATTGTGGAAGCTTTGTGTGTAGATATGTTCCCTAGTGCGCAGTATTCTACTTGATCTGTAAAGCTCTGTGCTAAAGAGAGAAGGTCATATCTAAAAGAAAGAAGCCCGATCTGAAGAAGAGAAGGTCGGATCTGAAGAAAAGAAGCAAGATCTGAACGCTTTGTGCTCTAAGAAAGGTAAAAGTGGAAATTTCTGACTAAAAGAGGTAAGATATGCAAGCTCTGTGCTCTGATAAAGGTAAGAATAGTTAAAAGTGTTAGATCTGAAAGCTTTGTGCTCTGTAGAAGTAAGATAAGTGGAAATTTTTGTTTCTAGAATATGGATCTAGGTCTGTTTAATAGAGTCTGTCCTAGTTTGAAAGCTAGGTCATTAATAGATGAAAGAATATTTGATATGAGTAGATCTGATAAGAATAGTGAAAAATATGTTATACCTATGCAAAGAAAGAATGGTTGGACTAATGAATGGATGCAGGATCCTAGAAAGAAATTGTTGCAGGTTAACTCATATGATCCTAGTGCGCAGTACAAAAGAAGATGGGGATCACTTAATAGAAAGAGAGGATTAACCCTCTTTTACAGTTGCAGAAGGCCAGGACATCTTGCTAAGGAATTCCTTGGTGGAAGATCTAGTTGTCTTTGTTGTAAATCTCTAGACCATGAAGTATTGGATTGCCCTAGAATGATTGCTAAGTTTGGAAGAATGAACCTGAATCAAGAAAACCCTAAGGCAGATCCAGAACCTACGAATGAGCCTCAGAAAAAATCAAAGAAAGCATTGCTACATATGAAAGAAACCCTGAATGACCATCAACATGTCAGCTTATCAGAGATCTTCAAAGAAAAGGAATGCATCGAAGCAAGAATAGGAGACTTTGACATTGACTGTGTTCTAGATAAAGAAACACAGGTGAATATCATGCCAAAGAGAACCTGGGAAGCTATAGGAATGCCTACTATGATCCCTTCACTAGGAGGAATAGGTTTATTCAAATGAAAGTTAGTAAACCTACGTGGAAGGCTCGCTCGGATACCTATGACTGTCAATGGAACTTCAATAGAAGAAGACTTTGAGATTATTAAATTTGTTGAAGATAGCGACTCGTTTACCATGCTAATAGGAAATTCTTGGATTGATAGAAACCAAGCCCAACGAAAGGAAGAAGAAGAAGTTTTGGACCAGAAGAAGCAAGAGTTAAAAGACTTTATGACCAGAAGGATCGCGCACTTGATTGAGGAACAGGAGAGCAGATCGCAGATATTTAATACTAGCAAATCGGATGTCGAAGCTAAGAGAACACTAGAGGATCCACAGAAGATTGAATTACCTATCCCAGACAAAGAAGAAGTATTATCTAGGAACCCTAGGAAAGAATTTCAACAACGCGAAGTAACTAAGACCAAAGAAGAAAAGAATCAGAATGAGAAAAGCATTACCGAGGTGAAGCTCACTAGAAAGAAGGCTAGAAAGTTAAGAAAGAAGAGGGCTATTACTGAAAGGTTACAGGAGGTTCTAGAGGAGACCTCACAGAAAGAAAAATTGCAGAATTAGAGCTTCATCGAGATATCAGAACAGTAACACATGGCACTTCGCCATGATGAAGCAATATAGTCGTTGGGGCCGATATATCCGTTCGACTTCCGCTCTAAACAGACAGAAAAGCAATAAAGGTTAGTCATTCGACCATTGGATCGCACCATAACGGATCAAACAGGAGTTAATGGAGGCTCATACCCGTTACAAGCCAACCGTTGTCGAATTACCTATTTAGCTCGTTGTGCCATGCACCGAGAACACTTTTTTCCAATCAAGAATTTGAGCCCACAGACTAAGTCGAGTTTATACAGTAATCATTGTGCTCTCGTTCTCTATCTCATTACTATGTCTGAGTTGTTCCCCGATCCCGCGAATTGTTTACCCCGAGTGCGTATGTCGGAAGCATTAAGTGCTGCAGAGAAAGCCGCTGAGGAATTTTTTATCGACTTAATGACAGAGAGAGTCATGTCGGAGAGAGGGGTGTCTATAGGTGTACAAGCATCTTCGACAAGAGGACTGCAGGCCTCTCCGTCCACTGCTCGAGATGGACCATCCCGGCCAGCTGCTAAGAAATGCACAAAGCAAAGAGATGATATTGTGAATGCTAAGCTGATCCTGAGCATTCTACTTGCTTATCTACCACCTTTGAGAGGCGCAATAAACCGAGACAGTGTGCCCAAAGATTTTGAATATGAATTGGTCACTGCGTACCTTATGAAAGGGATACGCACAGTGCGCGCAGATCAGGATAAGATCACAGCGTTGAAGTTTAGTGACTTCAACCTCGGCGATAGGAAAGTATACAATATGCTAGCACCATATAAGTATCTGACTAAAACCAAGGGAAAGAATTCAAAGATCGTTCCCCAGTAGTGGACCATGAACCTCACGCAGTCCATGCTGCTTAATGTAATGAAGATTCCTCACTTCAGGAGGCATCAAGAAGTGAACGCGTGCGTCGAGTTGTTGTTGTCCTGCTATCATGGAGGATACTTATGGTTGAACCGTCACATCACAGTGGATCCGACTTTGATCAATCAGATCACAGGGCTTAGCATGCAAGGCCCTAACCCATAGGATTTCTACTCCGGAAAGACCACAGATTGCACTCTTGCCCTGAGAAAAAAGGGTACTTACGGCGATGTAGAGAAGGGAACGCGAGGCTACAAGGTAGCCTCTATCCAGAGCGGCGCAGTGCGCCTTGCCTATCAGTTGATCGCAAGAAAGCTAGTTCACAAGAACCAATTGACCCAAGTAACTGGATTCATAGTCAACCTTGCAGGGAAGTGCGTGGAGGGACTACAAATGAATTAGGCGAAGTACCTCGTGAACCAGCTGGAACTAGATTGCAGGGAAGCGCAGGATCAGGGATATGAATTCCACTTTAGTTGGCTTCTTATCCTAATCGTTTTCATCGCATGGGAGATGCCGGAAGGTACGGCCTTCCCAAACACCGAGCCATGTGAACCTATGGTCGCGAAGTTCAGTACGTTGTGGTACTCCAGCGACATGAACAAGCAATGGCAATCAAATGTCGTCTTCCACACGTATTATAACCAGTTGAAGGTAGCCATACATGCCATGCCTCGCATAACCCCGAACACACTTCACGGGTTTAGACCCTTAATGAAATCCAGCGCTGACCGCCATTTCATCTATATCACCGCACGCGTTGATGAGCACAAACAACAGCTATAGTCATACTACAAATTAACAAAGGATGACTTAGAGGAGATTACCAAGGAATGGTCAGCGAACCTCCTTGTTTCAGCGGACCCTGCAGAGATGTCCGATGTTGACAGCCTGGAAACTGCGCTGGATAAAGCCAGACCTAGAAATACAAAGAAGACCGAAGAGGTCCACGATTTAGACAGCGCAACCGTGAAGACCATGTCCATCTCTGTAGAGCAAAGAGGAGATGGCACAGAAGTCGAACAAAAGAAAGGTGAGGTTACATCGCCAAGAGACGAGGATGATCCCTTGAAGAAAAGGAAGTTTCCCCTCTGAAACCTTCTTCAAGGAAGAAAATGAAAGAAACCAGAACCAAATTTGAGACCACCCTCACCTCAGATGACTTCGACTTCATCGTCGCAGCACTGAATGATGCTTAACTGGAGATAGCAGAGAAGCAAGAAGCCAAGCAAGAGGAGGTATTCAGTCAGATTAAGGATGAGCTCCAAGGAGTGCAGCAGGCACTACAGTCTAGCCACACAGTATCCACTATGCCCCTGACAGTTGGAACACCAGAACTAGGTGATGAGCCCGCTCAATTACATCCTATTGCTGATACAGTTGAGGCTCGCCTTTGACGAGCTCCCGAAGAGACAACACAAGCCACCCAGGCTTTAGCGCAAGTACAGAAAGACCTTGAGGACCAAAGAAGTGTTGCAGAAAAGGAAAAACTTGCTCTACAAGAGAAATGGGATGAAGAAAAAGAAGAGCTACAACAAAGCAAGGAACAGTTGCTCGTCGAGCAACTTGAAGTTAAGGAAAGAGTCAAAAGAGCACTTCGCTCTATGACATTCATCGAAGTACAGACCAAGGAACAAGTTCTACAGTAGGTGGCACAACTGGAAGAGGTAATCTAGAAGCTACAACAACGCATCGCTGACTTAGAGCTCCACGTAGTACCTAAAACCCCACAAGAGATAAGGAACCAAAGAGAAGAAGTTTCCCGCAGCGCAGTTGACAGATTAAAATCTCTTGCCTTGGAGTGCAAGCAGCTCAGTAACCGTAGCGCCCAGACCTATGAAAATCTCACTGAAAATCCAGAATTGCAGACACTGGAGTCGCAGCTCCAAGAAGCGAAGCAGAACGCAGATACACTACAGACGCAGCTACAGGCCCTGTCAGTTGTAGAAAGGATGAAGAGGACTCATGAACTACGCACAAATCAACATCAGATCCATATGATTCAAAGCAAAGTGATGGAAGTCACTCAACAACTTCAACCTATGCAAGATAAGGCATGTCTGATGTTTACAAAGGTCGAGAGCCAAGGAGAAGAGCTAGAACAGGTCGTCCTCACAGTAGAACAATGCCTAGAAGGGCCAGTGAACGACGCACTGATCCAGGAGTTCACTAAACAAGAGGCCACAGTAAAGCAGCAAGTCGAAGTAGCTCGAGCCAAGCTCGAGGCATTCGAGGCAGATTTGATCAGACCTGAGTGACTCGGGACGAGTCACAAGTGAGTGTTGGGGGCTTGTTGGCCCTGACTAAGTTTTGGGAGTTTCTTGGTCATGTTGACCTATTTTGGGACTTCGACAGCTTGTCGAAGGAGGAGTGCAAGTCGAAGCAGAGAACACGAGATCTTGGCCCCCTTTTGGGCCCCTTTTTGGATTTTGGGAATATGTAACATGAATGGGATGTCGACCCATGGGTTTACCCATGTTTAGGCCTATTTTGTAATATATATATAGAAGGATAGGAAATATAGAAAGAGGTCGGTGTGCCAAGTGAAAAAGGAATGGCTAAGTGCTAGATCTATGTGATCAAAGGATTGTATGTGCTCTGTGCATACTGTGTGAGATTTGTAGAGATGAGTGCAAGTCCCTGTGAGAGACTGTAGAAGGCTTGGTGATGTAACGTAAGGAAGAAGGATCTAGTGAGTTGCACAGATCTTCTATCATGTGCAGAGTAAGGGTTTTGAGGCTCTTTTCTTGTAACCGATTGACTGAAGACAATAAAGAAGAAGAGTTCGTGGACGTAGCCCCAGGGTGGGGGTGAACCACGTAAACCCTGTGTTATGTGCTTTGTGCTTTGTCTTGATGTATTTACATACTATATGCGAAATGCTCCTATATGTTTAGACAGATCTATTCATGCTTGGTGCTTATTGTATGTTAGAATGTTAAATCTGATCTAGATATTCATGCTTAGTGCTTGATATGCTCATTCTGATCCATTTGTATATGCTAAGTGCTTGAATACTGTAGATTAGTGTGGATTCTGCGAAGCTCTGTCTTATAAGTGAAGTGGTTATTAACTGTATATCAAGGGACTAACAATGCTAAGTGCTTTATTTAGTATAATCACAGATATGTGTCCTAGCTAAGGTTGTAGACACCTGAGTCTTGCAACCACCCCTATCTCTACCTCGGGTGAGACTTCATCTGCTTCGCAGGTGTTGTTGAAAGGGCTAGTAGTTAGGGTTTTGTTGGTGCATTATTGTAGCATTGAACCCTGGGTCTGCCCCTGTGCCGACAACGTAGCCCCAGGCTGAGGGTGAACCACGTATAGCCTGTGTTGTTATGCTTTGTGCAATGTATTGATGTGTTTATGTGTTTACTTGCTTAAGTACTTTGATATAGATGAATGAAAGATAGATCTGTTAATTCTTTATGCTTAATAATATGGATGAATGCTAGATCTAACCTATGTGAATGTGCTTAGTTCTTGAATAGGCTAAATCTGGGTGAAAACTACGATGCTCTATAATTAGGGTTTTATCTACAAAGTAGATACTGGTTAAATACTGATGAACAGTAACTGCTAAGTGCTTTGTTAAGGTGTTGTAATCACAGATTGGTGTCCCAGCTAAGGTTGCAGACATCTGAGTCCTTCAACCACCCCTGCATCTACCTCGGGCGAAACTTCATCTGCTTCGCAGATGTTGCCGAAAGGGCCGGTAGTTAGGGTTTTGTTGGTGCATTGTTGTAGCGTTGAACTCTGGGTCTGCCCCTATGCCAAAAAAAGTATTTGCCCCACTTGAGCTGATGAAGGAGATCGTCGATTCAAGGAATTGGGTATCGGTTCTTCACTGTGATTTTATTTAGGGCCCAGTAATCAATGGAGAGTCGCCAGGTCCCTTCTTTCTTCTGCAAAAGCACGATTGGGCTTCCACAAGGTGATGAGATGGGTCAGATATGCCCCATTGTGGAGCATTTCTTGGATATGACGCTTGATCTCCTCATTTTCTAACAGAGAGAGGAAATAGACTAGCCCAGTGGGTAGAGGTGCGTCGAGGGTCATATCAATAGAATGCTTGACATGACAGTGCAGAGGTACCCCAGAAGGTGAGGAGAAGATGTTGTATTCTTCCATGACCTTGTCCACTTGCTTCTACTACATGGAGAGGTCGACCACGAAGACGATGGATGTGGTTGCAATCTTTCACTCACTCTGAGAGTCAATCACGAAGAAGGGAAACTTCCCAGTTTGAGAGATGACCTTCCTACATTGCTTGGAAGAGATCAAGGAAATGACACTAGGTGGGACTACCTTGGGTATCCTGTACAATTTCATGTCCAAAGTAACAATAACATTGCGAGGCATAGACTCATATACAACATGAAGTTTCCATAAAGACGGTTGGCCCAAAAGAAAATCACAAACTTCAAGGGGAGAAACATCACACAATACCTCATCTTTGAAGGGCTTGATTTTGTAGGATAGGTGACACTGTTGGCCGACGTGAAGATCACTTCCTTGGAGGAGCCATCTAATGGTGTAGGGTTGCAGGTGCGGTGTTGTCAGCAGGGCCAGCCGCTTGATGACCTCTGTTAAGATGAGGTTCTTTTGGCTACCACTATCAATGATGAAGTGTAGTGGGTTTCCTTTCACACACATTTGTGAATGAAAGAGTTGCTCGCCTTCCTCTGGCTCATCAGATTCATCGGGCTAGATCTTGGTGGTAGCAATGGTGGAACTAGGTTCCGCGTCAATGATCTATCTCCCCTTTTCTATTTCTAACTCAAAGTCAAAACCCATATCTGATTCAGATGCTTTCATCTCAACCACCAATGACTTCTTTTAGTGACAATCAACAGTGTTATGCCAGGGGCTCTTATGGAAGTCGCACCACTTCCCAGTATTTGTCTTTGTCTTTCCATTGTCCTTCTTTGTTTGCGGCTTACACTGGTTGTCCTGAGGTTGTCCATCTTTTCTCTACCCTTTGTTTTGCAATTTGGGATTGCCCTTGCCCTGCTTATGTTGTGAGGGGTTCCTAGACCCAAACTGTTGCATTTTTTGTTTAAGCTTCTACTCAATTTTGACATCATATCGATAGGCCACGCCCAAGGATGATATATCCAGAAACTCCATTTATGCCTGGATGTATCTATGCAGACCACCACGGTACTTGAGCACCAAATGTCTCTCATAATATTTGATAGCCAGCTTGGTGCACAAGGTATGGAAGATATTTTTGAACTCTGGCACTGCTTTGTCCCTTTCCTGCCGCAGTGTGGTCCATCTTGTATACAGGTCGTCATAACTTTTGACAGGGTAGTATTTTTCCTTAATAGCATCCCTGATAGACTCCCGGGTGAGTGCGACTATAAATAATGAGGTTTCCTATATTTCCTTTTGCTCACAAAAAGTCTCCCACCAATATTTTACATGGGGGATGGCTTTGAGGAGCGCAAAAGTAATCTTTTCTCTATTTGAAAAGCTGTAGACAAAAAAAATACCCTTCTAGCATATTCAACCATTTGTCTACGACATTTGCGTCTATCTGACCTTCAAATATAGGAATATCAAGTTTGATTTGTACCTTGAAGGGGGTGGCACCTCCGCTCAAGGAATATTTGTCACTTGTTGGTATCCATCGAAGGATTTGCGCAAAACTATCCATCATATCCTTCCTCTATTGTGCAAGGGCTTCCTCGAGCAACAGTTTGAAAGGATCTCTTGTCCTCTCATCTTTATTTTCTCCCTCCATGGAAGGTCGCTTGGGTGTGAAGAGACTTTTTCCTCAAAAGAAACAAGCTCAAGACCCAACTCTTTGTACCCTGACCTCGTCAGGGACATGCATTAAGAACGAAAAGGAGCAGACCACTCTGATACCATTGATCCAGATTTTATGAGCAGAACAAAATGAATACAAATCTATATTATTAACAGAGAGATTCAATGAAAAATAACAGAAATATAGTAAAACTTGGCTTCTACTAATAAAGAAATATGTTGAAATTGTAAAATGCAGACTGAAACAAGCTTGCTAGAATGGTGGCGGCTTATCTCTGGGAAGATATGTGACGGTTTCTCTCATTCATAAGAAGATGAGTACAATGAGGCTCCAAAAGCCTTTTTACATCAAAAATGAATGCCAAAACCCTAGACATCCAAAAACCTAACACTAGGAGATGAAGCGCCAAAAGTCATATGGGCCCCATTGGGGTAAGTTGGTACATCAACTTCCCAAGGTCGTAACTTTTGCATACGATATATGTTTGGGGCGTTTGATACCTCATCGAAAAGGTCTATCCGATAAGTGCAACTTTCATTAGAGGTCAAGGCATGTTAGTTAAAAGCATTGCCCCCCCAAAAGTCCAAAAAAATGTTGTTTAGGGCCTCAAAATGGCCTCGAAAGTTTGGGACTCAAAAATCTAGAAAAAAAATTGCTAATATGAAAATTGTCACGGGCAAGATGAAAGTTGTATGTGAGCCAGCTAGAAGAGGTGGGTGGCCACCAATATCCACCTAGATCAATCATTGATTTGGTCAGTCACTTGCAAGAAAAATCTCATGGGGGATGATAAATAATAGTTCTATGGGGTAAGTTAATGAAATATAAATACATAAATGTCAGGGATCTACAAAGGATTGGATCAGGATAGAAACAAAGGAATATGGAGGGGAATCAATGATATAGAAGGAATTGGTTCAAGCCCACCCATTGGTAGGTAAATGGTTGGTTTAGAAGACTGGTAGAGGAAGTAAAGTAAAAACAATGGAAGATTCCTGGTTGGGTTGCTCATAAAAATTATAGGTTATCTAATTCTCTAAAAATTGTTCTTCATTCCCAACAAATATATAGTGTGGAAGATGTGGTAAAGTGGGTTTATACTCGATGGAACAAATTTTGGAAATATGATTCACACTAGGACTTCAATGGAATTTAGCATAAGAATGGAAACAATTTACTAGCAGTCTTAAACATAGTGCTAGCATAACTTAAGGATGAGGAGGATGTGATAATATGGTAAAAAAACATAGCTCAAGAATGTAAAAAATTTAATTGGGTTATTATGTAAATGCAGTTGAGAGTGAGGGAGGTGAAAATAAATGTTGGTGGCAATTAGTTAGGAAGTTGAGTTCTCCCTTGAAAACTATAATTTTTTATGGTTTACATTAGACAACAAAAAGTTGACATGGGAAAACTACAAGATGAAGCCTTGGGAAGGCCTAGGGAGATGTTTGCTATGTAAATATAATGAGGGACTAGTCATGCATATATTAGTGCATTGTTAGTTTACAAGAGGAGTGTAAGGAGAGACTTTAAAAATAATCAATGTCAAGGGGAAGTGNATATCCACCTAGATCAATCATTGATTTGGTCAGTCACTTGCAAGAAAAATCTCATGGGGGATGATAAATAATAGTTCTATGGGGTAAGTTAATGAAATATAAATACATAAATGTCAGGGATCTACAAAGGATTGGATCAGGATAGAAACAAAGGAATATGGAGGGGAATCAATGATATAGAAGGAATTGGTTCAAGCCCACCCATTGGTAGGTAAATGGTTGGTTTAGAAGACTGGTAGAGGAAGTAAAGTAAAAACAATGGAAGATTCCTGGTTGGGTTGCTCATAAAAATTATAGGTTATCTAATTCTCTAAAAATTGTTCTTCATTCCCAACAAATATATAGTGTGGAAGATGTGGTAAAGTGGGTTTATACTCGATGGAACAAATTTTGGAAATATGATTCACACTAGGACTTCAATGGAATTTAGCATAAGAATGGAAACAATTTACTAGCAGTCTTAAACATAGTGCTAGCATAACTTAAGGATGAGGAGGATGTGATAATATGGTAAAAAAACATAGCTCAAGAATGTAAAAAATTTAATTGGGTTATTATGTAAATGCAGTTGAGAGTGAGGGAGGTGAAAATAAATGTTGGTGGCAATTAGTTAGGAAGTTGAGTTCTCCCTTGAAAACTATAATTTTTTATGGTTTACATTAGACAACAAAAAGTTGACATGGGAAAACTACAAGATGAAGCCTTGGGAAGGCCTAGGGAGATGTTTGCTATGTAAATATAATGAGGGACTAGTCATGCATATATTAGTGCATTGTTAGTTTACAAGAGGAGTGTAAGGAGAGACTTTAAAAATAATCAATGTCAAGGGGAAGTGGGAAGGAGAATGTACCTCTAATTACTTCAAAAATTGGTGTTTGGATAGAATTGTTTTAGATCACAAGAATTTTCCATGTACAATTGCATGGGCTCTATGATTAGTTAGAAATGAAATGATATTACAAGTGGAATATTTATTGTTAATTTGGGTATTCACCAAGAAATGTATGCCTATGATGGAATATGGAAGCTAGAAAAGGTAAAAAGATCCAAAAAAAAAAACTTAAAATTCCTAGAGATTGATTACAAAAAATCCTAGAGATATTTTACAATGAAATTCAAAGAAACTTTAACATTTATAGATATGGTGGTATCCTTTATGTGTTTTCAAATCATCATATTTCTTTCAAACTAACATTTGAATGTAAGTCTCAAATAATAGAGATGACATAGAATCAATAAGCATGTATAAATATTTATCATTTAAATAGAGATAAATGAAATTAATTAATTAATTAATTATTAAGAAGTACAAATGGTAACAATGGAAACAAGAGAGGGAGAATCTCTTTCAAGTGAATTCTCTTACATATATTAAGTTGATCAATTTGTAAAGTAATAATTTTAGTGTATAAGATTCAAAATTCTTGTAGTGATCTTCATGAATCTTATTTTTTAAGTGAGTTATGGTATTTATTGCCTTGTCTATTTTGGAAGATTATAGTATGTATTGTGGTCTTGTTATTAATAAAGATATAATTTTAGGAGTTTTTAAAAAGTGAAAATGAAAGTGTTTATATGTGTAGATTTTAATCTTGTACAATTATTACGCATAGATTTTTAATAAGAATAGAAAAAATACAATAACACACACATTACACAAAACTATCGACCCCCCTCCTTCCACCCTTTTTCCATGAAAAAAATGACTCAATTTTATATTAAATATAAAATCATTTTTACAAAACAGACATTTCAGTAGTGGAATTAAGCTGTCATCTATACTACAGCAGTGGTTCATTCCTTGAATACGGTGCAGGCGATGAGTTTAATTCGCCCCAATAGTCTCCAAATCGCCCCATCCTCGAGCCAATTGAAACAGAGATAATGCTGTCAGGAAAAAACGCCCAGCCACCTGCTGGAAAAACTAATGAATGGACAGTCGGTTCGGCTGAAGATGGCCGCTGGGGATCAGAAAATGTCCAGGACTGTGGTAGGACTCTCGATCCCATTTTCACTGTGGTAGATCGAGAGTTTCCCAGCCAACTCGGAGAGAGCTCTCTTAGATAGAGCATCCGCTTCTTGATTAAATGATCTAGGGAAGTGCTGACAATTCAAATTAGTGAACCTTTGAGAAAGTTCCAGTGTCTTCATTTTCCAGCCCTCTATCTGAACCGAGTGGAGCTCTGTTTTTTGATTGATCCAATCAATGATGGCGCTTGAATCTCCACGAACCTGAAGATGAGAGATGGACCAAGAAGAGGCTAACAGTAGAGAAGCCCAGAGACCCATTAGCTCAGCCTTGGTGTTTGATCCCGAACCACAATTGAGAAACCATTTGGTAATTCTCGACTGATGAGTCTTGAAGAATCCCCCAGCCCCGCAGCAAAGTCCAGAAGACTGTGCAGCACCATCAAAGCAAGCAAGGGTGAAACCCTCCGGCAATATCAGGTCGATATCTTTTTTAAGAACAGGCTTAACAGAAGATGGCTGCCAGCTGAAACAATGGAGAACTCTGCAGATCACTGCTTTTGGGGAAGGAGCCCGGTCTTCGAATAGTGCAAAATTTCTTTCGATCCAAATGTTCCAGCAGACTTGGGCAGCCAGGTTGTTCGGAAGGAGACGATCATTAAGCCAATTAATGAAACAATCAGTGACTGTCCTCCCGCTCCAGGTCGAGTGAAGATTCAGGTGAGTGAGCAAGAAGCGCCAAACCTCCCTCGAGAACTCACAGTGTATTAATAAATGATGAATGTCTTCNTTGTAGATTTAAATTGATTTTTAAAATGCTCCACGGCTTCAGCCATAATCGCCTCCTGCCCACGAATTGGATCATCCCCGGCACTGTTTATGGACCAAATATGCTTTTTACACCTGTTGTAGCTCGCCACCTGGTGGAAAAACTTTGTATTTGAGTCACCGAGTTTCAGCCACGTAGCCCGGCTACGCAATCTGCACGCCCTTTCCTCGTCCCTCGGGATGGTAGCTCTGTCATGTTCGAGAGACTTAAGTCTCGCTGCCTCCTCCCCGGATAAAAAAGTCGTAGATGATAAAAAGATGAGATCGGAAATCTCAGCCTCCAGTTGCATTAGAAGAGCTTTCCCTGCTTTTTTCTTTCCCAAATACCACGCCTTTGTTTTAGATTTTAGTGCTTTTAGCTTCCAGACCAGTCTCTTCTGTGGGTTGACTTCGGCATGAAAACAATCATCATTCTAGACCCTGTGGACAATATCTGTGTACTCCTCGAAGAGTAGCCAATAATGATTGAAATTGAATGGAGTCGCTCTATGCATTGTTGGGGGCATAAGTTGAAGAACAATCGGAGCGTGGTCCGAGACATACGGGAACTCCACCCAAGACAAAGGAAAAGTCGAAGTGGACAGGAACGCCTCAGCTACAAGAAATCGATCCAATATTTTCGAGATAGCCTCACAACCAGAGCGCCCGTTCCTCCAAGTCGGAACTAGGTTTTGTGGCTTGACATCGATCATATTATTTGCTGTGAAGAGATCGTTGTAAGTAGAATCAGTAGGTCCGAGCAGGGTTGATCCTCCCCACTGCTCGTCAGCTGAAAAGGTAATATTTAGATCCCCGCCAAGAACCAGATTTGGAAGTGAGAGCAGTCCACTAACAGCCAGTTTTTTCCAGAAAAGAGTTCTGTTGGAACAGGGCCCATAAACATTTAAGAAATTCACCTCCTGATCAGAAGCTAGGTAGCGTCCAGACAGCAGAATGCCACCCAACGTCATGAAGGGTCTCAAGTCAAAAAGCTCTGGGTCCCAGGCCACTAGCAGGCCTCCGGAGTTACCTAAGGAACTTGCAGCCGCAGAGACCCAAGAAGGACAAAAACTATGAATAAAATCCCTAGAAGTAACATCAGACGAGAGGGTCTCTTGGAGAAGGATGAGATTCGGCTTTGTTTTCTCCAGCAATCTTCGGAACGAAGCCGCCTTGAGGGGGCCTCTAATCCCTCGTATGTTTAAGGAGAGCACGATCATTATTTTGATCGTGCCAAGGCCTTCATCGCTCTAAGGGCCTGACCATCCTGTGAAGGAGGTGAAGTAGGAGTAGTCTGACTGTTCTGGAGCTCCTTTTTCTTCCTGGAGCTACGAGTCTGCAGAGGGGAGAGGTCAGTGGCTAAACCTCTCGACCAAGCAAAGGAAATTTTGTTTTGTTTCGGAGGAATAGCGGAAGAAGAACCCAGTTCAGTGGTTGGAGAAATAAGAACTTTGCCTCTATACACAGGGAGTTGGGGTAGGTTATTTAGAGGCAAATCGGGTGTAATCGTTGTATTCAAAGAGGTCAGCAGCGTTACTTCGTCCTCCTCAATCTGGCTGAAGCCAGGAGGCGACTGAGGGTAAACAGCAGGATGAGAGAGGGAGAGCGTTGGAGCAATGAGTTCTTCCAAAGGTGGATGAGAGGGCTCGACTTCAAGGGAGGAGGGTTGCTCTGGCTGGGAGAAAGTTTGAGGCATCGAAAGAGGTATAACACGAGAAATGGAGCTTTGAACTGAAGGAAGAGCGAGCTCGACCGGGGGTAGGGGGTCTATTTCAAAAGATGACGAGGAGAGCCAAGTAAAATTTTTTGAGGTCTTCTTTTCCTCTTCAGTGAGTGAAAAGTAAAGAGAGGGACAAAGTCGACTCAGTAAAGTGCAATGGTCATCAG
>SNQJ01S0024766.1:35255-64439 GCA_010110895.2 Picea sitchensis | reverse complement strand
GAGGTATCAAGGTCAGTGTGGGACCTGTCAGAGGGAGACGAAAACAGCTTGGGATCAGTAAAAGCCGGCAGAGAAGAGGGTGGATTACCGAAGTGGTTCACAGTGGGAACAGTGGGAGGATTTGAAAAGTGTTTATTGGGGGGAAAAAAGTGTCGCTTAGTTTCTAGGGAATCCAGTTTGTCGAACAGCCCTGCCTGCTCCCAGATAAGTTCATCCGTTGGATGCATAAGTGGGCTCGTCAGCGCTTCCATAATAGAAAGGTTTAGGTAACCAGATAAACAACAAGATGAAAGAAACAGGTCAGCAGACCGGGACTCTTAGCGCCAAGTAAATAACTAGAAAAAACAGCTACAGAACAGTGGAACAATCTCCGGGAGAGAGTCAGAGTCACGGGTACTCCAGAGCCAGTAAAGTCCAAAATAAAACAAAAGACAGGTGGGGAGCAATAGGACAAAGTTAGGAGACAAGGTGCAGTAGAATACAAAGGGTCCAGGACGGGTCAGTAGGAGAGCAGTGATAAAAATAATGGACCACCCAAATCGAGGGACCAGATGAAGACCGGGAAGACAAAAACGCACCAAAAAAACGAAAGATAATCAGCTGTCCGAAACACTGTGGCTAATCAGTAGCAACCCAAAAGGAAAGAGGGAACCAGGCCCATCTGTTCGCCATCGCTCTCTGTTCGCCATCGCTACAGTCCTTTCTCTGCAATAAGGTTTTAGCTCACAGCATACTATATCTCCCAACTTTCAATCGCCCACCCTATACAACAAAAATACTAAATTTAATTATAAAAAGAATATAACACATGAATACTAAATTTAATTATAAAAAGAATATAACACATGAATTTTTAAGAAAAAATTATAGCTTCAAATCTATTTTTTAGAGTAAATATGCTTTAACTGATTACGAAGAGCGACTCTTGATCGTCTAGAGTGTTGGGATTTCACCTATAATACAAATGTGTCGCCATATGAATAGATTTCACCCATAAAATGGGGGCCATCCATGCAAGCATGTCAAGGTTACGCATGTGGGGAACTCTTAGCCCATGAAATTGGAAGGGCGCATCCAGGGGTAGACTCCCACATCTAGGCTCTTAATTACAAAGGGTTTGAAAGTGAAAGTGTTAATGGAGTAAATTTCTAGACAAGCTCCTTAAATTCTTAATAATTAAGGGTTTGCAAAATCAAAATCATGATTAATTTTATTTTCATGAATTGTCTTCCTAAGCCTTTAAATGAGAAAATTGTTAAATTAGATAATAGAAGATGTTGAATATGTTTAGTTCGATAAATGTTATTTTTTACATTTTGATAAATGTTATCTTTACACAAATATATAAAATAATTGAGAAAATTGTTAAATTAAATGATAAAAATGTTAAGTAGGTGTAGTCCTGGTTGAGAGAATAAATGTTATCCTTTACATCTTGATAAATGTTATACTTTACATAAATTTTTAAATGATTAACTTAGATGATCAAAGATGTTAAGTAGGTGTAGTTTTCAAGGGATAAATGTTATCTTCACATTTTACGATAAATGTTATTCTTCACATTTAGATAAAGGATTTGGCTAGATGTAGAAATGGATTCAGCATACTGAAAAATTCTCTGAGCATTGGGATTTTAGAAAAATAATTACTTAAATTTAAAAATCCAACAATTTCTAGCCGAATTTCAGCCAAATATTCCCTGAAAAAATCTTCATTTAATAGAATCTTTAACCTATTGCTTAGCTAAATGTTATCTTATATTATCCTTCAAACATGGGGTTCACATGGGGTTCTATCCGATGCTCAACTCTTATATCCTTTAATTGACATGCTCAACTCTTATATCATTATGTATTAAGTTTAATTGTAACGTTAAGATGGCAACCCAACCTTAAATCCGTTGATTTTCCATGAAGACCAAACTTACATCCACATTTTCTAGAAAGAATAATCAGCTTTCATCGATATTTATAGACTTTGAATATAACTTAATTGTGTTTACATTCTGAGTAAAATATATTTTTGTCAGTTAAATTATCATGTCTTGTGGTAAATTATTTGGATCATAAAAACTGTTTTTGTCCTCATAACCACATAATCCCCTAAAGAAGGATGGGATGGTATCAATTTGTTTGCCAGAATGGCCAGAATAACAATCCCGCTAACGAAGGATGGGCTCAATTTGTTCAGCAGAATGCCCTGTCTGGATCATGAAAACTTTATTTGTCTTATGAACCATATAATCCCACTAAAGAAGGATGGGTTCAAATTGTTTGGCAGAATCCAGTCTGGAGCATAAAAACTGTTTGTCCAGTGAACCACATAATCCCACTAAAGAAGGATGGGATGGGTTCAATTTATTTGCCAGTTTGGCCAGAATAATAATCTCACTAATTATGGGATGGATGCAATTTGTTTGGCAGAATCCCGGGAATAACAAGACGGTTGGTTGTTGCAAGAAAAATGCAGCCCGCCAAAGCAGGTTCCGGCTGAATCATAAAGGTCGGCCTGTCTTGGATAATATAAGCAGCAACCAAAGAGATAAATAATGAGAACATTAAGAAATAGCAATGACAGTCTACTTGTAGCGCAAGGTTTGGTAGCCCATCTCCTCGGCTAGATCTGAAACGACATATTCAGGGGTTTAGGTTTGAGGAGATCGGCACACAAAAATGGGGATCGGAGCGATCTTGCTATTTGCATTGTTCTCCATAGAATTGTATCCCGTCGTTCATGGCGCCGATCTTCCAACATCGAGCAGAACTGCTTTTGTAGATGGTGTTAGTGATGGTCCCGGGCGGTTTTCATGGGAAACTGGAAATGATTTTGGTGGCACCCGTTTAAGTCAGGCAGAACAGAATTACAAGAATTGGCTGGGAATGATACAACGAAACACCAGCTCTAACAATGTTGGCGCTTTGACGAGCTTTGGGAACGAATTTAGAGTTGTAGATGTAAATGGAGTAGGTCCACCCAAAGTGATAACCGTTGCCAAGACGGGAATTGCAGATTTTCGACGTATACAAGATGCTGTAAACTCAGTTCCTGAAAACAATCCAGGGAGAGTTGTCATCTACATACAGAGTGGGACTTACAAGTGAGTTTATTTTCTTCAATTTTTCAGTCCTACTGTTTTAGCCTACCTGTGTGTCAAATTTGTGTCCAGAAATTCTTTAACGAAACAGAGAAGAATTTGAACCTCTGAAATCTTGATGATATTTAAATGTGTTTGAGCTCTGAAATCTTGATGATGTTTAAATGTGTTTGAGCTTTGAAATATTGTCCTGAGTTATTTTTGAGATCAGTTAAAAGAGCTTTTAATAATAATTTGAATCTTATATTTAGATTACTTGACCAACATAGATTCATCTTCATCTTGATCAATCCCCAGAGATTTCCCAGAGATCAGAGCTTAATTTAATAATATTTTGAAATCTTGATGATTTAATAATATTTTGAAATCTTGATGATATTTAAATGTGTTTGAGCTTTGAAATATTGTCCTGAGTTATTTTTTAGATCAGTTAAAAGAACTTTTAATAATAATTTGAATCTTAAATTTAGATTACAATCAACATAGATTCATCTTCATCTGGATCAATCCCCAGAGATTTCCCAGAGATCAGAGCTTAATTTAATAATATTTTGAATTAGATTCATGTTGATAAATCCCCAGAGATAAGAGCTTTTAATAATAATTTGAATTAGATTCATCTTGATAAATCCGCAGAGATCAGAGCTTGATCAAAGCTTTTAATAATAATTTGAATTAGATTCATCTTGATAAATCCCCAGAAATCAGAGCTTTTAACAATAATTTGAATCTTATATTTAGATTACAATCAACATAGATTCATCTTGATAAATCCCTAGTTATGATAAATTTATAATACTGGGATTAACACACATAAAAAAAACCTAGCCTACCCAGCCTGTAGAGCACCTTGGTTTTCTTGGTACTGTCAAAACCGTATTTCTATTAAGAACATGGGTGATGCAGGTTCTATAGTCTCTCATGTTTCTTTATGCGAATCGAACTGTATTCTGCGTTTTTCTATATAATTTGGTAACTAATACTGTTTCCCTTTTCTACTTTCTGGTCTTTTATAAGGATTTCTACTTTGTCTTTTTCTTGTTGTTGTTATCAGTTTCCGGCATTCTTGGGATCTAAGATCAAGATTATATCTCCATGAAATTAGATTCATGCTGGAACTTCCATTTTTATTTTTAAAGGATTTCTACTTTGTCTTTTTCTTGTTGTTGCTATACTTTGTCTTTTTCTTGTTGTTGCTATTAGTTTCTGACATCCTTGGGATCTAAGATCAAGATTATATCTCCATGAAATTAGATCATGCTGGAATCCCATTTTTATTTTAAAGCTTACAGGTTCTCGTAGCTGTTCACAGAGTAATATGATTAGTCTGTTAATCTGAGACTGAAATTTTAATTTAATTTGGGAATGATTTTGATATAACGTGTGAATCTTCATTGATGCGTCTGTGCAGAGAGAAAGTTTTCGTTCCCAAGACCAAACCACGAATCACTTTTCAGGGACAAGGTAAACGTGGAACCATTATAACATGGGATGATACTGCGTACACACTGGATAATACTGGCAGACCCATTGGCACTTTCAAGAGTGCATCTGTTGCTGTAGAGTCGGATTATTTTGTTGCCGCAAACATCTCATTCGAGGCACGTATATATTCACAATTATTTCTCCTCTATTTGCAATAAAATCTCCGTTATTATAACTTTCTTAATGATCAGATTGTTTTACAACACACCGTTTGATTTATTTATTTTTTATTGAGATATTTGTGAATATTTATTTATGCTGTACAGAACAGCGCGTATTTTCCCAATACGGCTTACAAATATAGACAAGCTGTAGCACTGAGGATTTCAGGAGACATGGCTACGTTCTTTAGCTGCGGATTTTTTGGTCACCAGGATACTCTCTTCGACGACAAAGGCAGCCATTATTTTCACAGATGCACCATTAAGGGCTCGGTGGATTACATCTTTGGAAATGGCAAATCTCTATACGAGGTTTACATATAAATTATCCTAATCTCCAATCTGTTACACTGTATAATTTATATACCAGAGATATTTTATTGTTGTCTAAAGCTTATATCACCTTGCTTCTCTTCGCTGCGAGAAATGTTTATCATTTCTAATGTATTGTTTATGTTATACCTGCAGCGCTGTGCCATACGTTCACTGACGAGGTTTGGAGCTATAACAGCTCAGGGCCGTGCTGATCCAGACGAGCCAACAGGATTTGCGTTTCTGAGATGTCGGGTAAATGGGCCAGGCAATCCATATCTTGGCCGTGCATGGCGTGATTTCTCTCGCGTTGTTTACATCAATTCAAGGTTCAACATCAATCTCCAGCCTGACGCCTGGTCAGACTTTGGTCACCCAAAACGGAAAAGGTATTATATCCAGAAATTAGTATATATCTATCTTTACCCAATGCAATGTAGATGGATTAGCTCAATGTAGATGGATTAGCTAGAGTGGATGAGTATTGTGGTTATAATGCAAGAAACTCTCAATCATTTATATTGTTAATATTGTTGGATCTGTAATTATAATGCAAGAAGTTTCTGTTAAGTATCAGTCATATTGTTAATATTGTTGGGTCTTAAAAGATGTTTCAATGAAACTTTTTTTTCAGTTTATTAATTCAAATATAAATCATTTTTATTTTTTTTCTATTCTAGATGATAAAGCTCTAATAAATAAGTGTTGTAGTTATAATGCAATAGGTTTTCGATCCCAACTATATTGTTGGGCCTCACTGAATGTCCAATTGAAACTTTTTTTTCATCTTACTAAAACATCTCTATTTTATTTTCTGATTTTTTGACATCTCTATTTTATTTTCTGATTTTTTTTTTCAATTCTATTTTATTAGACACAAGTACACGCAGACATCTCTCCTCTGCTTTAGATGCAAATACAAATATTGGCCTTTGAGGCTGAGCCTAATCTGAATTGGTATTATATTTGATTGGCCAAAAGGGTTTAATTGCCAATTGTAAATGGTATTGGTAATGTATTTTCTTGTGTTGCAAGGCTTGCACAGATTAACTAAGTTTTTGTTTCCATTTCAGCACTGCATATTATGGTATGTACAAATGCAAGGGAATTGGTGCAGAAACTGCCTTGAGATCTGGATGGACAAAGGAACTCACAGCAAAAGAAGCCCAGCCATTTCTAGACAGGAGTTTCATCAATGCTGATGCTTGGATTCGACCTTCTGCGGAACTCACTCTTAATCCGATACAATTGCGGTCTCTCACTACTTAGTCAATTTCGAACGATCGGAATTTAAAATGTTTGGGCTTTCTTTATATATCGTTTACAGCTTTTCCAGATGATTGTATGGCATATTGCTGTATGTTTCGGGGTATGGCTATTGCTGTATGTTGAGTTTGAGAGTAATTCTTTCACTAGAATCGCATGCAATAGTTTTTCAAGCCCGCCCCCATTTATTCAGGTGGTAGCCCTGTATCAGACAGTCAATTTACCGCTATTTCTATGTATTGTGTGATCAAGAGATTTCATTCTTTAGCGCATCGTGCGCGGTCTTTCGTGGAGGTCAATAAAATAAATGTCCCAATTTAATTCGTTTTTTTAATGATTTTATTTTGATCTTAATACAATTTTTTTGAGGTTTGCAAAGTTTTTGTTTTTAAAATAAATTATTGTTGGATATTTTAATGGTTTTTCAATTTTTTAGTTTTAGTATATTAATTTATTATTTATATAAATTTATTAAAAATATTATTTAATTAATATGAAAAATGGTTTTAAAATTATTTTTTTTTGTTTTAGATATTTGGAAGTGGAATCATTAAGAATATTGAATGAGTAATATGAATAATATTTGTACCATTAATTGATAGTCAAGAATCGAGGGAATTTTGATTGTTTATGAGTAACAACAATTATAAGGAAAACATAAAAGTAGAATTATAACTACGAGTGTTAAATAGGGTTTGAGTAAAAGTATGAGAGTGATGAACAAAGGAGCTTTTTGAATGTTTCAATTTGGTATATTTATTTTTAAATCAATTTCTAATGTTTTTAGATAATGTAAATAATGTTATTATTTAGAATAATTATTTATATAATGTCAATAATGTGATTGTTAATTTTATTTTTCAAACCATAGTTAAGATGTTTATGGTTTGGAGCTTTCTAAGATTCATAGAAACACAAAACTAAATGAAATTACTTATCAAGACCACCAAGTATGTTCATTTTTATTGAGGATATTGAGTGTTCACTTTATCTCTCAAACCATAGGTAAGATGTTTATGGTTTGAAGGTTCCCAAGATCCATAGAATCACAAAACTAAATGAAATTACTCATCAAGACCACCAAGTATGTTAATTTTTATTGTGGATATTGATTGTTCACTCTATCTCTCAAACCATAGCTAAGATGTTTATGGTTTGGAGCTTCCCAAGATCCATAGAAACACAAAACTAAATGAAATTACTCATCAATACCACCAAGTAAGTTAGTTTTTGTTGAGGATATTGATTGTTCACTCTATCTCTCAAACCATAGCTAAGATGTTTATGGTTTGGACCTTCCCAAGATCCATAAAAACACAAAACTAAATGAAATTACTCATCAAGACCACCAAGTATGTTAATTTTTTTTTAGGATATTGATTGTTCACTCTATCTCTCAAACCATGCAAAAATTCATGAAACAGTGTCATGTTAGGGCATAATCCCTAATGCATAAGTTTAATGATAATAAAAATTGTGTTACCTTTTCCCTAGCTTTCTTAAGAATCTTACCCAGTTGCAAATATGTTGTTTCAAGAATTAATGCTACGAAGGAGACATCTCCTTGATCTTGGGCTTGGGATGAGGCATGTGGGAAAAGAGCTATGGGGCATTCTCAAAATATTTGCAAAGTCGCATTGATGTCAATGTTGCTAGAAACAAGGCAAAGATAACAAAGGAAATGATGGCAAGTGTCATAGGAAAATATAACAAAGCAAATGGCATTCTGGTGAGTGTGGGATTCAAAAACGTGATGTAAACTAAATGTGATTCCAATTCCTATATTGACAAGAATCGACAATTCCCATAACACATGAATTCAAATGGGGATTCACAAAGACAAAGTGTCTAAGCTTCTTTGGTAAGCTTTCATTAAGTCAAACATAAAATAGTGCATATGCCAATATAGTGGAAGCATATTTATTTAGATGTGAGCTATGTGATGGATTTAATGTTGTGGAAGGGTATTGTGTGTTAGCCCACACCACACCATATCATAGAATAGATACGAGCCAACTAGAATAGATATGATTTTAGTCTTTAGATGAGAAAGGCAAGTATTGTGTGATGAACCAATGCTCATTCACCAACTAAACATTAGAAGTGAGGACATTAACGGGTTATTGAAAATATGGCCCTTCTTTTGACATTTTATAATGTTTGTTGTCCTTCATAAATGACAAGTGATTTCAAAATTTTACTTTTTTTTAAGGATGTTTTTAATTACCTTTTTAAGATAGATTTGAACCCTTTGGAAGGGCTTGGAAAGACTCAATTTTGATTGTTGAGACGAGTTACATGAAAATATTGGTATTTAAATTGTAATAATAAAAATATTTATATTTATATTTATATTCTTCAACTATTTTAGAGTGCATTTTGAGAGATACTAGTAATGCATGTGTATTCAAGGTTTGACTGATTTGGATTTGAACCTATGACCTTTTAATAATTAGCACATGACCTTAATTTTTAGACCAACTTTCTGGCCTTAATTGTTAGACCAACTTTCTTATAACTTTTTAAATTAAATTAAAACACATGTTAATATTAATAGGATATCTAGAAATCCACTAAACAAAACAAAATTTAAATAATTTAAAAAGAAAATCTGGCCAAACCAATTAGAGACTACTAAAGCTTGTAGAATCATCGATAGAAAACTTGAAAACCTTCTGTAACTGTTGGGAACATGCAAAATCAGAATAGCCCGCAATACAAATGTTGCCCCAATTAGTGTAACCCAATTGATTCATCATTTTGCAACTTAACGGAATTGACACCAATACATTTGTGCAAGTAATCATGTCTTTAAACCGGCTAAAAACATGGACTCTGAGTGCCAAGAGCAGTGTTTAATCCAATCGGAGATAGTTTGACAGAGGCCCAGAGCCATTTGTTACCGCTGACAAATGCTTATTCTGATGGTTATTCCTTGACAAAATAAAGCCCTGGTATGCACGTTTAAAGTGCCTAATATTATGATGAGAAAAATTAACCATTGCTCTCCATTCTCATCTAAGGGTAAAAATTTAGCACAAAAGAATAATAACTTTTAAAACAATCAATTTCAAGCATGAAAACATACATTACAACCAACAAATCATAAAAGTATAAAGGGTCTACAATATTTAATATTGGTGCACTAAGCTCCAATATGTTGGCACAGATGAGCAGGTTGCAAATGTGTTGACTAAGCCTTTGTCTCGTGTAAAGTTTGAATACTTTCGAGACAAGCTTGGTATAGTCCGAAAGGACCTCCCTCGAAAGGGGGAGTGATGTTGATGATACTATGGTATCCTGACCAACAACGGGTAGATCAGTTAGGATTTTATATCCTAGGGGATTGATCATCCCTGGACAGATCTCGAAGGTCCAGTAAGGATGTTCTGTTAGATTACCTGATGGTCTGTTAGATTACATGTGCATGTATATGTCAGTTGTGGTAACTCTGTTAGGATTTTATAATCCTAGGGAATCCTATCATTCTTGGGAAAATCCCGAAGGTCTGGTAAGGACGGTTTGTCAGAGTACCACGTGGTAGATCCGTTAGGATTTTATATCCTAGGGAATATTATGATTCCTAGGAAGATCCCTAGGGTCTGTTAGAGTATCACAAAATGTTGTTACAGCTGCCTCATTTTGTTTCTATATGATGATGATGATGTTATCTCAACCTTGTGTTGATGATGTTGTTTCTCTAGCCTCATGTTGTTGATGATGTTATCTCAACCTCGTGTTGATGATGTTGTTTCTCCAGCCTCATGTTGTTGATGATGTTGTTGCTCCAACCTCGTGTTGTTGATGATGTCGTTGCTCCAGCCTCATGTTGTTGTTGATGTTGTTGGTGTATCAACCTAGTGTTGTTGATGTTGTTATAGTTTTATACTAATTGATGTTGTTGTTTCAGATTCCAACTCCATGTTGTGAACGATGATAATGTTGTTATTCTAGCTCCATGCTGTGAATGATGATGATATTGATTATGAGAAAAACTTTCAATGATTTATAGATATGCCAGTCAATGTTCCAGATGTTGATGATGTTGTTGCCCTCTCTCTCTCCTAATGATGTTGTAGAATACCCTTCTTGTTAAGGGAGAGTGTTGAAATATTGTAACTGCGAAGAATATTCTAATTATAATTGAGTTATTATCTTATAGATAAATCCCCTTTTGTGGATTGATCATATCGGGACTTATGTATGACCAAATCCCCTATTGTGGATTGGTCAAACCATGTTTACATGATGCTAATTGAGAAGTCGGCCCCTGGGGCTAATTAAAGTGGTTTTAGCCACTAGTTGAACAAGTCGACCATGCTTGATGAAAAGACACAACCCCAATGCTCCTCATCTAGTATAAATAAGAGAGGCTAGTGCCTCATTCACTCACTCACTCACTCAAGTCACTCATCTAGTGCGCAATTTTGAAGGAAGTTGCAGTTAGAAGAAGGAGAAGAGAGAGGTGCATTGCTCAGTCCTGGATATTCTCTAATGTTTGGTCTTTTATCTTGGCATTGTATTGGCAATCTATATTAAGGAAGTTTGTGTTAGGTTTTCTCCCCTATGAGGGTTTCCTGGGATAAAATGATGTGTACCTTGTGATTGTGTTTCTTTCATTGATCCTGCTTATGCTATTATTGTCTAGTAAATTGAAAAGAACCTAATAGCAGCTCTAAATTTAACACATAGCTATAGGGCAGATAATGAAAGGATTATGAAGGATCGGGAAGAGATACTTCATATTTTGAATATGTTACATAAGCAATTTAACAAATACTTTGGCACCAAGCAAGAAGTTAGTGCTAGACAAGTGACAACATCTAATTCCCATAGAAAAATAGATGATCATGAGAATGACAGGTAGTCAAGAAGCATGAGCATGCACCATCATTCTCCAAGGCAATCCACTATAAGAACTCATGCAAGTTCAGGGTTGAGGAGCATCCCAAGTGTATCACCTGTCAGGAGATAGAGGAGAAGGCTTGAGGAAAACATCTTGCAAGGTGAACTCAGGAAAATTAAGCTACCAACTTTCAATGGTGAGCATGGGAAAGGAGAAAAGGTCGAGGCCTGGTTGTTGGAAATGAAGAAATATTTCCAGCTGCATGATTACCCCTCAAGGGTAGAAACTAGAATTGCAACCTACCACTTGCAAGGAAAGGTTGGTGGGATCAACTTAAGCAATCCAAGCACCTTGATGAGAAGAGGATCTTATGGACATAGTTCAAAGGATATTTCCAAGAGAAATATTTTTTCGAGCACTATTATGAAAGGAATATGAAATATTTATTTGAACTCAAGCTGGGAAGCATGAAAATGGATGAATATGAGATGGTGTTCTTTGAATTGTTGAAGTATGTTGACTTCATAAAGGATGATAAATTCAAAATCCAAAGGTTTCTTCTAAGTGGGTTACCTTCTTTCTATAGTGACAAGATACGATATGATAACCCAAAGACTTTGGAGGAAGTCGTAAGGAGAGAAAAGCATATTTATGAGAAAAGTAGAGGAAGGTCGATTTTCCAAAAAGCTTGGAATGAAAAGATGAAGGGTAAAAAGGATCAAAGGCAGAAAGGTTTTAAGCCACCCTTTTTTAATAACAACTCCCAAGCAAATCAGCAAGGTCAGTAACCCAAAATGAGCATAAGATTGTAAATTCATTTGGGAAAATGCCAAGGTTGCAGCCTATACAATGTTGGGGATGTGAGGTAAATCACTTATATAGGGATTGCCCTCACAAAGGAGAAAGAATTAGGATTGCCCAAAACATTCAAGAGATTGATGTAGTTGAAATACATGGGAGAAAACATACCAAGGATTTATGCATCCTTGGACAACAAGCAAGAAGAATATCAATCCCCCGTGATTGAAGTGGAAGGTAAGATTGATAACAATCTCATAGCAATTTTAATTATTTATGGAGCTAGCCATAGTTACATAAACTTTAACATTGTTAAAATATTTCACTTGCAAAGGAGTACGCATAATAAATCATGGTTATTTTAGTTAGCCACAAGGGCTAAGAGGAAAATCAATGAGCCAGTTAAAGATTGTCCAATAGACATGAATGGACTCAACACAAAGGTAGATGTGAAGATCATTCCTTTGGGTTCATATGATTTTCTAATTGGCATGGATTGGTTGGAAAAACACCATGTTGTCCTATACTATTACAACAAGACAATCACATGTCTTGATGAAGAAGGGCAACAAGGCAAGGTTCAAGGCATTCTAAGAAATGTGGTTGTTAGAGAAATTTAAGCAATGCAACTAAAAAAGAGCTTCATGAAGGGATGTCAGGTTTTTGCAGCCCATATGGAAGAGGCGACTAGAGATAAAGTGGCAAGTATTGAAGACCATCCAGTCTTGAGGGATTTTGAAGATGTTTTTGAAGAAATCCCAAGATTTCCACCAAAGAGGGACATTGATTTCTCTATTGATTTGGTGTCAAGGGTTGTCCCAGTGTCTAAGACACCATACTGAATGGGCACACCAAAGTTGAAGGAGTTGTAGATGCATCTTGAAGAAATTTTGAAGAAGGGGTACATACACCCAAGTGTGTCACCTTAGAGAGCCCCAATTCTCTTTGTGAAAAATAAATATTTAACCTTGAGGTTGTGTATTGATTTCAGACATCTAAATAAGGTCATTGTAAAGAAAAAATACCATTTTCCAAGGATTGATGACTTAAAAAGAGGTACTCGTCTATCTAGATTGGGGGGGAATTGAAGGAAGCAAGCCAAGCCATTTCTTGGAAACATCACTGGTCACTCTTGCAGTTGCCCTTAAACATGACACATTGTCTTCACATACATTTTAACCCATCGAACCTCTACACTGAACCAATCCTCTGAGTTTCTTTACTCCTTTGGGTCACCCGATGAAAGTCACAGTATCCACTGCATCATGTTTTGGTCCATGTCGTGTTTTTGTTGTTTGTTCCTCAATGTTCAAGGGAAGTATCCACCTTGAGATTCAACCATCACAAATTTCCAGTTTCATTACCCATGTCAGTCCATGCTCATTTGATTCACCATCTTACATCTCTATGTCAGTTTCGTGTCGATGATGGGGGATACATCAAGCCCCTCCTTTAACGAGTCTTTTCCTGTCGACTTCAACACATCATCCAGGAATTAGACTTAGAAACCCATTATTACCTTGGGACTTGCATGCCTCAATGGCATGCCTCCTCGCTTCTGACAGTGGGTCAGCCTCATTGACCTCTGATCGGATGATTCCACGAATGTTCGACTTCAACTCATCTATTCACATTCATTGGATTGTACTAGGGTACCTTGTGAGTCATTGACATCATTGGTGATTTCCCTCGCACTTGTTAATGGATTACCTCAATGACCGATAATCAAGTGGTTTCTACCATGTTCGACATCAAAACATCTATTCACATGGTTAGATTCATACCACATCGGGATCGGTAAGAAGACCCTGGGTTGAGTGTTCACTCTGATATCTACTTTACCCAAGCTGCAAAAGGAGATCATTTGAGCACATTGGTATATATATTGTCACATAGATCCACTTTGTATTGGTCCATGGCTATGTTTTGTCATCTCATAGATCCATTGTGTATTTCTTGTGGCTACGATCAGTTCATGTCATGTAAGTATAGATCCACATTGTATGTTTGGTGGCCATACCCAAGTCAATATAATTATGGATCCGTAGTGTATTTGGTGGCGGCCATACCTTAAATAGTCCTTTATCACTCAAGCATAGGTATGCTTGCCCTGGGTTTGAAATGTGTCATAACATTTGTTTGATGGTTGTTTGAAACTTCTATCAGGTTCTCTGACTCCATACCCTTGCTTCGAAAATTATACAAAGTAATTCAGTCATCAGTTTCTATCTTCTGACCTCGCACTTTGGGGGGCAATCTGTTACATGTCAAAATTACTCACTCGTGACAATGTCTCATTATCATTGTCGCAAATGTTGCACTTTTGTCTCCAATGTCACAAGTGTCGCAAAAGTTGTATGTTCATCTCACATGTGTCGCATCATGGACGACATCATAAGAACACTTGGGACATCCTCTAAGACTTTTTAGAAGAAGAAAATATATCATTTGGCGAAGTTTACAAGCTTTTACCATGAGGAATTACCATCCTAAAAGTATTTTTGGAGATCAACGCTCCCCTGCCCAACGCTCCTTGCCCTCCTAACAAGGAGCGATGCAATGCTCTGTGGCCAACTTTGAGGGAGCGTCGATCTGTTGAGCAAATCTTGGGGACAAATCCCCCTTATCTCTAAGGACAACTAAGAAACATCCAAGTCAGTTTGCCTCGAATCCAAGTCCAAGGTTGGATCTAAGGGAAGTTCCACAACTGATGGAGTAATATCCTCAACTTATCCCAAGAATATCTAAGGTGGTTAAGCCTCTCAAATCCTATATAAGGAGGCATTCTCATAGTGAAAGGGGGGAATAATTAGTGAAAAGTATTGTCATTCTGGTCGTGGATCGTTCGAGCAAGGGGTTGGACAAGGAGGACTTGATGAGGCTGCTACATCTGCATCTACATTTTGTAAGCACTTTGTTGTTCTCATTAATGCATGTGCTTGGCCTGTTTCCTTCAAGTTTGTGTACATTTGCATGGACTTGTTCTTTTTGGATGAAACTAGTTTTAAACTAATCATGGTAGAATAAGAAGTATGCTCTATATTTGTTGTTTATTGGATTACAGGACTCATTGAAGAACTTGAAGATCAAGCTCAACCTGGACTAAGCGAGGACAAACTTCATAAAAAGGTACTCATACTTTCTTCCTCTTTTCTATTGACTAGTTTAGCTACATTTCAAGGAAAGCCAGTGTTCAAAGTTAGCACTCTTTTGTCTTGGTCATAGGGGTCTAAGATCCAAGAGGACATTCACCTGTTTGCAGGCAAATTTTCCTACAACAATGTGTTGCACGTTCCCAAACTTTCCGTCAATATTCTCTCTAAGTATCATATGACAAATTCTGACACCGAAAATGAAGTCATATTCACACCTGATGCAGTGGACATCTATGACATGCAAACCGATTCTAAGGTTGCTACCGGTGAGGTAAGTCATCAATCTAGATTGTATAAATTTTCTGAATTTATTGAACCAGATTCTACTTCACTGCTTACCCATGCTAATGAAAGCAGTAGGATATGGCACAAAAGGTCTGGGCATTTAAATTTCAGATATATGCAATAGCTTAGCAAGCAAGGATTGGTTGATGGTCTACCAAACATCCATTTCTCCAAAGTAATTTGTGAGGGATGTGCTCTTGGAAAACACCCTTAAGAGAAATTCGACAAAGGAAAGACTCAAAGAGCTTCCTCTCCTTTATATCTGATCCATAATGACCTTATGGGCCTTTTTCCGCATCCATCAATCGACAAAGCAAGGTATGTGCTCATTTTTGTTGATGATTTCTCATGCTTCACATGGATTTTCTTTCTCAGGCAAAAATCAGAGGTCTTTAAACACCTCTAAGATTTCAAAGCGCCAGTTGAGACACAGTCAGGAAAGAAAATCAAAGTCCTCTGAACTGATAATGGGGGAGAATATGTCAACCATGAGATTCAGAATCTTTTTCATGAGGCACGGATTCAGTTGCAACACACAGTTCCCTATACTCCACATCAAAACGAAGTTGTTGAGCAGAAAAATAGATCTCTAAAAGAGATAGCATCTTGCATGCTACATGCAAAGTCACTTCCACATAGATTATGGGTCGAAGTACTTAATTGTGCAACCTACATCCAAAACATATTTCCCCATATATCTGTCAAGGATAAGATGCCCTATGAGGCTTGGAGCGGCCTCAAACCGAAAGTGACCCACTTTCATATTTTCGGTTCACATGCATGGGCCTGAATTCCCTCTGAAAAGAGGAAGGCACTCTATCCACATAGCACATAGTGTATCTTTGTTGGATACCCCAAAGGTTTGAAGGGATATAAACTTATTGATTTTTCCTTGGACCGACTCATCATTGAGCGAAGTGTCCAATTTGAGGAAAGTGTCTCACATGTACCTCAACAGCCGCATGCAAACACCTTTGTTCTTCCACCTGTCAGAGACGATAAGCATGCACATGCCGACTCTTCTTCAGATGAGAGTTTTGATTTAGAGGATTCAGATGATCCATATGCAAAGTCAGTACAGTCAGATGCAAAGTCAGTGCATGCAGATGCAGATGTAGAGCCAAAGCAGAGGCCTAAGAGGGCCCATACTACTCTTTAGGATGCAGGGGATCTTGTTGGTGATCCAACCGATACTAGGAGGACTCAATCCGATTTCAAGGAGCCTCCTCTTTAACTCACTGCCACTGAACCATTACCGTCCATACATATTTTCTTGGTTCAGTGTTCAGATCCAAAGTCTTATGGCGAGGCTGCTGGAAATCCCTTTTGGGAATCTGCCATGCAGGAGGAGTACAACTCCCTCCTCGAGAACTAGACTTGGGATCTGGTTCCCCTTCCTTCTGGAAGGAAACTTTTCAGATGTAGATGGGTCTACAGGACCAAGAGCACAGCGGATTAACATATTAACATTTACAAATCCAGACTTGTTGCCAAAGGCTTTTAGCAGGTGCATGGCATTGACTATGATGAAACCTTCACTCCAGTAGTGAAGATGGATTCCATACTATTGAGGAAAATATATGAAATGATCTTACTCGAGCATTTTCAGATCTTGCTTGGCTAAAGAAAGATATACAAGAATATCACCCTATGTTTATAGCCTCAAAAATTGTTTCCTAATCCACAAGTATTGGTTACAAGGGCTTAGGCTGATTTTTTGTAAATAAAAGATTGCTGAAAAATTCAATATTTATGTAATTTTCTGAATATAACAGATGCAAAAGTAAATGTAGAGACAGAAGCAAAAATACCAAGTCAATAATTAACACAGATGAGACAGAAAGCAATCGCTTATTTCATTCCAGTTAATCAAAATAATTGTTCTCTTTACAAAATTCCCTGAGGAAGTTTGACCAAAGTCAAAATTAGATGTCCCCGATGAAAATCATACAAAAGGACTTCTGACAGAAAGTAAAAAACTAAACTTTAAAAGTTGGATTAGCTTGCCACAAATTGTTGCCCACTTGACTATGCACAATATCATTTATCAATCGTGAAATTTAATTCACAAACAGACAAGTCTACATAGACTATCAAAGATAGATCAACACCTCTGGAAAAAAAAGTGTCTGACTGATGTAATTCAACCTTGAATTTTGCTGTCTACAATAGGACCCTGCTATCATAAAAGAGAATTAGGCTTTCAATGAATTAAAGAATGAATGAAAACTAAACTATCTCAATAAAACTCAAGAGCGGACCTTAGTATGCTTTCTCCTTCCATTCTCCCCTTGTTCCTCCTTCTCTTTTTGCCTTTAAGCAATCAGAATTAGTTGAAGTAGTTAAACTACCTCTTTTAGTTAAGTTAACTAAAACTCAACTAACATTTAGTTTATGGGGAAAATTAATAAAATAATAATAAGGGTCTTTAATAAATAATAACTAGTAGGTGGGTCCCCTTGTGACTCCCTTTAGTTTCTTAACAAACATAAACACAACTAGTTAATCAATCAAACACATCCCTCCTTGTGGCTCCCATCGTCACTCTCATGATTTGAAAATTAATATCAATGATATTTGAAACCATATCCAAAAATATAATATCCAAAATATCCAAAAATAACGTGTTGTCCAAAAACTTCAACAGTCAATTGTTCTCAACAATCAATAAATAAAAACACTCAAAAACCATATTTGCCACTTTGGGAGACAATTTTCCCTTTGGTGTTACTATCTCCCTTTGATTTCTCTGAATTTGCCTTAGGCTGTGTGGAGCCTTTAGGCTTGATCTCACTGATAACATGAGAGCAATCATCACTCAAGTGCATGCGGGATGAAACAGATTTGGCAGAGTTACTTGAGGGAGAGGAGGGGGCAACAACAACTTTTCCTTTATCAGGTGCATGGTGGGCTTCGGTTTTTAATCTCTTGCTTGCATGTGAATATTGTACAGGTGAGTGTGTAGGGGCAACTTGGACAATTGGGTTAACCGGTGGAGGAGGAGCAGGTAGAAACAAATTGGGCCAGCCACGATGTCGGGAGACTGTCGGGTGGACAATCTCTTTCCATCTGTCATTTTCAGGGACTTCAAGTTGTAATGAGACATGAGGGGGAACTAGGATACCAGGGACATGTGGGGGTTGGAAGGGAGGCCTTTCTAGCCTAAATTGGACCACCCCTTGTCCAATCCAGTTGAAAAGCCCAACTTGGAATAGCTGGTTCAACTTTTGTGGATCTGCATCAAAATGTATCGAAAACCTTGGCCTTCTAGGACCCCTGTTCCAATTTCCTCTTCCCTTGTTATTCCAGCCATGGCTTCCTCTGCTGAAGAAGCTCATTCATGTATGCAGTGTTTATTAGCAATTAGTTTCTTCAATAAATCATACATGACATCTCTTTAAATATGAAACAAAGTTTGGCTTAGCAACACATCAAACTCATGCAATCCAATCCATAAAATCGTTTAATACTTGTCAACGAGCATGGGGTGTATAAGGGTTCTAGGATATATGAGGGGTTGTATTGAGCGAAAAATGATAAAATGAAAGGGAATAGATAATGATTACTGCTCAACAAATCATCAAACAATCAATTGTGTTGTAATAACAAAACATATAAATTGCAACTCATCTTTGTGTCATCCTTCAATTGCTATAATACATAGTTTTCATTTAATTATAATTTAATTTTAAGAACAGGGCGTGAATAATGAATCTAGGAATGTGAGGGGATATGTAATGTGCGGAAAAGTGAGAGAATGACAGGGAAATAATGAATACTGATCATAAAACAAATCAAGTAATCAATAAACATAACTCTGTACTAAAATCAATACAAAAAATACCAACACCATATTAATAATTATTGTGTATCAAACTGTTTGTTGTTCCAACATTTAAATTTCCCCAAACTTCTCAATTTATAACAGTCTGTGCAATCATACTCATAACCGAAACAACTTTCCATTCATCAATACTGTTAAGAAAATGCAGAACTTTTATTTCTTTGCCTTCCTTTTTTTTTTTTTTTAAACACACAACAATATGTTCGACCTCTATCCATAATGCATCACTATAATAGTAAACATCCACTTCCTACCAATTCATAATAGTTGCCCGAATTAAAATATACACAGGTCCCTTTCCAAATCGAACAGACTTCCAAAACATGCTCGATTACACATATTCTTCATCATATCAACCAATAAGATTTTGCAACGAAACCACAGTCAACATAAAACCTGAGCCTCATCATTGTTAATGTAACCATTTATAACATGCATGATGATTCAATAATATATGAACAATGAACATAACCAAATACACACAGTCACCATAAAACCCACAATTAGCCATAACCCTGATCAGGCCTAGCAAAACACACAGGTGTTTCCAATTTGCAATTAAGACCATGTTGTAAGAATACAGTGAGTGGAAGTATAGCGAAAAGGAGACAACCCTCATTTGCATATTATTGTCTGTTCCCAATTGTAACTATTCGATCAATTTAATCATAAGAAGACGAGATAGGGACTCGACGAAAAAATTCCATAACCACTCCACTTGATAAACCAATATTTGACAACCAAGAAGATGCCCGAAAGGAGCAATAACAGTTGGAGGTTTAAAATCGAGCTCTGTCGAAAACAAATAGAAGGAGACAATCAAGAGTGTGCTCATTCAACAATGGCACAAAGAACTGGAGGTCCTTAGAGACATATCAACCACAGGCAAAAACCCTTTCGATACAGACACAGTAGTAAGCCACAGGGTCTCCTTATAACTCCCAATCTTGGCAATGGAACAACAATTAGCCACAGAGGAAACAACGACGGGTAGGGTAGAAAAAACAGATGCACATAGTGCATTTTACGTTTGCAGAGGAGAGGTGAATGTCAACTGAACAATGACAATTACCAAGAACACACAGAGATATAACCTCTGTCTATTTTCTTAAGAGCCGAACCATTTGACAATAGTACCGGTGGGGACGCCTAACACCGAGGCATAATTTATATCACCCCACAACCATACAGTAAATAACAACATTATGGCCACCCTAAGACCGATTCTTGAGATACATTGGTGCCAAGATAATGAGAATGAGTCCACGACCATGACTCTGGCATGAAAAATACACAACAACCAAATAATAATCTGAATGTGATTGGATAGGGTTACACTCATGACTGTGAGGAAGCAACCGACAGTAATACAGAGAGAAACCCTCCACCATTAATACATAGTGATATATAGCCAATTCACCTATTATCCACAAAGACCCACCACGATTTTATCCAACAGAGCAACCAGTGAATGCACAACTCAACCAAAAACCAATTCTTTTGCTTGCAATTCGAACAATTACAAAGTCATCTCAGAGAGAAATAACAAGCATTTACACAGTTGAAATTCTCAGGAACACACAAACCCAAGCATTACTGAGCCATTGTTTGTTCGTACACAGAGCATAATTCACAGATGGGGTGAAAAAGAACCATACCTGTAACAAAGAGCTTAAAAGGGCGAGTTGGCCGAGCGTTCTTATTCCCAAGCCTGAAATGTGGAGCTTAACCACCAACATAGACTGAAATGCAACAAGGAACAATACTAGGGTGACGATCGATAGGGGGAGTATGGAGTCACGTGCATTTACTGCACTTCGCTTCCATCTCCTATCCTATTCAATTCCAAAGTACAAGACATCTAAACATTCACCATATCACTTAACCATGTATTCAATGCCCAAACTATTGAAATCTGCAACGATATTCCTTGCCCAATGCGCCACCCAACATCACTCGTTAACCTTTGCTAAGTTTTTATGCCATATCATATATATTGCAATGTTATATGCATCCCAAAATAAATCCAATGAAAATCGCATAGCCACTAACCAACACATAATAGTTAGGACTAAAACTGATGTAATTCAGCCTTGAATCTTGTTGTCTACAATAGGACCCTGCTGTCATAAAAGAGAATTAGGCTTTCATGAATTAAAGAATGAATGAAAATTGAACTATCTCAATAAAACTCAAGAGCAGCCTTAGTATGCTTTCTCCTTCCATTATCCCCTTGTTCCTCCTTCTCTTTTTGCCTTTAAGCAATCATAATTAGTTGAAGTAGTTAAGCTACCTCTTTTAGTTAAGTTAACTAAAACTCAACTAACTTTTAGTTTAGGGGGGAAATTAATAAAATATTAATAAGGGTCTTTAATAAATAGTAACTAGTAGGTGGGACCCCTTGTGACTCCCTTTAGTTTCTTAACAAGCATAAACACAACTAGTTAATCAATCAAACACATCCCTCGTTGTGGCTCCCATCATCACTCTCATAATTTGAAAATTAATATCAATGATATTTGAAACCATATCAAAAAATATAATATCCAAAATATCCAAAAATAGTGTGTTGTCCAAAAACTTCAACAATCAACTGTTCTCAACAATCAATAAATAAAAACACTCAAAACCATATTTGCCACTTTGGGAGACAATTTTCCCTTTGTTGCTATTGTCTCCCTTTGATTTCTCTGAATTTGCCTTAGGTTGTGTGGAGCCTTTAGGCCTGATCTCATTGATAACATGAGAGCAATCATCACTCAAGTGCATGCGGGATGAAACAGATTTGGCAGAGTCACTTGAGGGAGAGGAGGGAGCAACAACAACTTTTCCTTTATCAGGTGTATGGTGGGCTTTGGTTTTTAATCTCTTGCTTGCATGGGGAGACTGTACATGTGAGTGTGTAGGGGAAGCTTGGACAATTGGGTTAACCAGTGGAGGAGGAGCAGGTAGAAACAAATTGGGCCAGCCACGATGTTGGGAGACTGTCGTGTGGACAATCTCTTTCCATCTTTCATTTTCAGGGACTTCAAGTTGTAACGAGACATGAGGGGGAACTAGGATACCAGGGACATGTGGGGGTTGGAAGGGAGGCCTTTATGGCCTAGGTTGGACCACCCCTTGTGCAATCCAGTTGAAAAACCCAGCTTGGAATAGCTGGTTCAACTCTTGTGGATCTGCATCAAAATGTATCGAAAACCTTGCCTTCTAGGGCCCCTGTTCTAATTTCCTCTTCCCCTGTTATTCCAACCATGGCTTCCTCTGCTGAAGAAGCTCATTCTTGTATGCAACGTTTATTAGCAACTAGTTTCTTCAACAAACCATACATGACATCTCTTTAAATATGAAACAAAGTTTGGCTTAGCAACACGTCAGACTCATGCAATCCAATCCATAAAATCGTTTAATACTTGTCAACGAGCAGGGGGTGTATAAGGGTTCTAGGATATATGAGGGGTTGTATTGAGTGAAAAATGATAAAATGAAAGGGAATAGATAATGATTACTGCTCAACAAATCATCAAACAATCAACTATGTTGTAATAACAAAACATATCAACTGTAACTCAACTTTGTGTCATCCTTCAATTGTTATAATACAAAGTTTTCATTTAATTATAATTTAATTTTAAGAACATGGCGGGAATAATGAATCTAGGAATGTGAGAGGATTTGTAATGTGTAGAAAAGTGAGAGAATGACAGGGAAATAACGAATAATGTTCATAAAACAAATCAAGTAATCAATAAACATAACTCTGTACTAAAATCAATACAAAAAATACCAACACCATATTAATAATTACTATGTATCAAACTGTTCGTTGTTCCAGTATTTAAATTTCCCCAAACTTCTCAATTTATAACAGTTTGTGCAATCATACTCATAACCGAAACAACTTTCCATCCAACAGTATTGTTAAGAAAATGCTGAACTTTTATTTCTTTACCTTCCCTTTTTGTTTTTTTCAACACACAACAATATGTTCGACCTCTATCCAGAATGCATCACTATAATATTAAACATCCACTGCCTACCAATTCATAATAGTTGCTCGAATTAAAATATACACAAGTCCCTTTCCAAATCGAACAGACTTCCAAAACATGCCCGATTACACATATTCTTCATCATATCAACCAATAAGATTTTGCAATGAAACCACAGTCAACATAAAACCCGAGCCTCATCATTGTCGATGTAACCATTTATAACATGAATGATGATTCAATAATATATGTACAATGAACATAACCAAATACACACAGTCACCATAAAACCCGCAATTAGCCATAACCCTGATCGGGCCTAGCAAAACACACAGGTGTTTCCAATTTGCAATTAAGACCATGCTGTGAGAACACATTGAGTGGAAGTATAACGAAAAGGAGACAACCCTCATCTGCATATTATTGTCTGTTCCCAATTGTAATTGTTCGGTCAATTTAATCATAGGAAGAAGAGATAGGGACTCGACGAAAAAATTCCATAACCACTCCACTTGATAAACCAATATTTGACAACCAAGAAGATGCCTAAAACGAGCAATAACAGTTGGAGGTTTAAAATTGGGCTCTGTAAAAAAAAAAAACAAGGAGACAATCAAGAGCATGCTCATTCAAAAATAACACAAAGAACTGGAGGTCCTCAGAGACATATCAACCACAAGCAAAAACCCTTTCGATACAGACACAGTAGTAAGCCATAGGGTCTCCTTATAACTCCCAATCTGAGCAATGGAACAACAGTTAGCCACAGAGGAAACAACGATGGGTAGGGTATAAAAAACAGATGCACATAGTGCGTTTTACGTTTGCAGAGGAGAGGCGAATGTCAACTGAACAGTGACAATTACCAAGAACACACATAGATATAACCTCTATCTATTTTCTTAAGAGTCGAACCATTTGACAACAATCCAGTGGGCACGCCTAACACTGAGGCATAATCTATATCAACCCACAACCATACAATATATAACAACGTTATGGCCACCCTAAGAACAATTCTTGAGATACATTGGTGCCAAGATAATGAGAATGAGCCCATGACCATGACTCTGGCATGAAATCACCATTCCATAAAACCCGCACTAGGCCATAACCCCGATCGGGCCTAGCAAAACACACAGGTGTTCTAATTTGCAATTAAGACCATGTTGTGAGAACACATTGAGTGGAAGTATAACGAAAAGGAAACCCTCATCTACATATTGTCTCCTGTTCCCAATTGTAATTGTTCGGTCAATTTAATCATAGGAAGAAGAGATAGGGACTCGACGAAAAAATTCCATAACCACTCCACTTGATAAACCAATATTTGACAAACGAGAAGATGCCCAAACGAAAGCAATAACAGCTGGAGGTTTAAATTGGGCTCACAAAAACAAATACAATGAGACAATCAAGAGCATGCTCATTCAAAAATAACACAAAGAACTGGAGGTCCTCAGAGACATATCAACCACAAGCAAAAACCCTTCGACATGCATGAGGGCCATAGGGTCTCCTTTTGATCATGGGTGATTTTAGGGGAGAAATTTCGTTCATGGGTGAAATTTAGGGGCTTCTAATTTTTTTATTGGGCGAATCTTTTGTATTAGAGTGATTTTTTAAACTTATATCATTAGTCTGCACTTATTTGAGGGGAAAATCGTGGTATAGGGTTGGGGCCTGTGTTTTAGGGAGGGATAGAGGAAAAAATTGAGCTAGCCCTCGAATTTGGAGTGAACAAGCTTCCATTGAAGCCAAATTCTAGTATGAATTTATGATAGCTTCTTCACCCAGCCATTTGGTAAAATCAGGATTTATAGTTTAATTTCACCCCAATTTTGTGGTATGGGCTAAGCAATCGGTAGCTACAACAATAATCCTCCCTGTCTGATTTCCAAAGAACATGGAGATTTTTGGTCCTCCCACATGGTATAAATTATATGGGATCTGAAATGCATCCCCAGTTTACATCTTCGTGCTTATTTGACTTTCCCCTTTGGGCCCTTGACAGAAATCCGGGAGGTTTGTACCACGCTTACCTTCATCTTATTCTTCAATTTTATTTCGCCTCTTTGGGCCTCGAGGTTTATGGAGTTTGGGCTGATTTTACTCAACGCTCTTCATAGTAACGTGGTTACTCCTGTGTTCGCCTGTGCACCACCTCGGCAGAGGAGTGAACCCGCTTTTTTAGCCTTCCAAATGAGACGACTTACATCACAGATTTAGGACCTCGGCCATGGCCGATGTTGAGGGTTCTAATTAATCGGCAAATCCAGTATATGGATCGGATTCTTTACGCTTCCACTGGAAAAGTGGTGAGTCAGCTGGGATTCAGAGAGGTGCTTTAATGATTTTCTATTCACTAACATATATGTTAGTGAATGTCTTTTACATCCATCCGGTGTAATTTCATCAAAACTATAATATAATAGATAACACAATTCAAATAGCATTTAAATTGTTTAATGGCATGAAGGTTTCATCATAGTTGATTTCTTGTTTCTTTGCTTAGCCCTTAGATACCAATATTTTTTCATGATTATCCAGTGATCCATTGATTTGTAGTTTATTTTGTATACCCATTTTCATCCTCCTATTGGTACTACACATCATACCTTTTCTCTGGGAACCCCTTTGAAAATACTTAGAGGGCCTTGTGCTTTTATTAATCATTTTAGTTCTTGGTAATATCCCTTTGATTCTCTTGTTTAGAGCAACTAAGATGAGTCAACTTTATGTCCCAATGAGACTACTCGGTTCCACCTTGATTCATGTTAAAAATTATTAGTACCTATGTGAGTCGTACTCATCCCGTGTTGCCCAATATTAACCCTCTTCTAGTTGTCCTAGTGTTTTATTGATATGTCATTTAAAAATGTGTTCCGACACTGGACTATTCCTAGTGGAATGCTTTCAGTCACTACTAGGTGATTCTTTCTTTTATTGTATGAACAAGGAAAGTATTTAGTACACTTCTCATTTCCTATCCCATTACCTTTTGTTGTCATTCTATGTTAGCCACACCTTAATTTCTACCTCATGTTGGATCAATGACTCATCATTACCTTGCTTCTCATGGGCCTCCCACTATTGACTTCAAACCCTATATTCTATGGGTTTTTCTTAGAGGACTATCTACCTTGGCTTCATCTTCATCATTGGTGGGTGCCTTAGAATAAGCAAGGATAGACATGAGTGCTCCTTGACATGGTTGTTTCATACATGCTTCACTTCAACCCATCATTACACTTTTGAGAAATATACACTTGACAGTTCAATGATCCAATTGATTCTACCAATTTCTCAAACATTTTGAGATGCATCATACCTCAAAAGGCAGATTCCCTTCAAGTAGTCCCCCACATGTTCTAGCATCACCATTTTCTTTCAAATATATATTCCATTTGTTGTAATTCAATACTACGCCTTGGCAGCTTACTTAACACTATTGTACATTTAAATAATTGACATCAATAAAATTTGTTTACAACAGTTTACAGCTTTAAATTTTGGGCCAATTCTCGACATCAATAACTAGGAGTTCCTCATACAACAATTTATGCTACACATTACCCATTGACGATTCTACACTAAATATCATATGAGGCATTTCAAAATCTTTGATCTTGAATACCCTTGTTAGAAAAGGCATTAAGCACTCAACAACATGACCGGGACACCTGTAATAGCAACTATGTCCATATTCAATTAGTGATGCTCATTATGATGTGGACACATAAAATTGTAGAGAAATAGAGCAAGATGAGTTGGTGGATGAGAAAAATTTTGAAGGGACAATGTGGAAAAAGGCCAATTCTATTTCTAGTTCCATGAAGAAGGAAAGCATTGCATTTTAAATATAGCCACACATGGGTTGCTTGAATCACTGCCAAAAGCTTGTGGTTCCCTGCAACTTCATTTTTTATAAAAATTAGGTTTTAGTAGGTTACTAACCTTCCTCATGTGAGGATGGTAGGTATCTTAGAGCCTTCACGAAGTGTGCATAACTAGATTTTTCTTTTTTCATCTAGCTTGCATCCCAAAAAATACCATTCCTTTGAACTCGATTACAACACCACCAAAATCTATATGCTTGTTTTGGTTTCATTTTTTTTGTCTCATGGATGGATGACGTAGGCGCATACTCAAGGTATTTTCTGCCCCAACTCTTGCTGAGAGATGGCTATGGATATGTTTCATTTTCTAACATGAGTTGGGCAACACAACGTTCTCATTAAAAAATTCTTGCAACAATATGTTCTCAAAGCTTGGTTGCAGATCTAAAGAGGAATTTCTTGGACAAATTCAAGATTTCATGCTAGAGTGAAGGTTATCTACTTCTATAACCTTCAGAAACATTTCATAACCTTAAGGCAACAAGGATTGCAGGGTTTCATATTTACATGCTATGATTTTGAACCAAAATGGATTCCTAGGAGTGTCCCAATTGAACCCATAGCCCAATGAACCCAAATAAGGCACTGGAACTCACTTCTACAACCAATCCATTTGTCGTTTTAACTAAAATTTTGCAAGGAACAAATCTGGAGATTTTAATGAATATGTGACTCATATCTGTTTTTGATATGTTAGAATTAGGGTAAAGAAGAAAAAACAGTAGTATCTTTTAATTTAGAAACTCAAAAATTTAACCAATATGCAGATCTAGAAGATTTGAAATGAGACAATAAATTAGATTTAATAATCTCAGTAACTAGATCTGAAAAATAGAGATAGAACTTAGATCTACTGTTCATAAATCAAACAAGAACTCTGCTACTTGGACAGTGAATAGTTAAGTAAAGAAACTAGATAGTAAAACAAAACTATAATGCCAAACTCAAGAAACATTTCACTGATCTATAGATCTAACACAATCCGATCATAGACAATAAGTTACCTTGTGGACAAAAATAAACTCAATACATATAACTTAGATCTAATAGTTGATGTACAAAAACAAATTAATCAAACAATACTGAAGTTAAAACAAGATCCAAATCTGAAGATGATGAGCAGGCAACTTACCTGGTACAACAAAATTACCTCTGAAGAAGTCACAGCAAACAAGAAGGATGTAGAACCATAATCCAAAATGGTTCTACATCCTTCTTGCTGGCTGTGACTTCTTCAGAGGTAAAGTCAGGTTTAGTTCATAGATCCACCTTATAGGTTGGATCTCTTGCCAATAAATGAAGAATTTTTCTTGCCACCAAAAGGAAATAGGGCCACAGGGAGAAACAAAATCCCAACAGTAGTTACAAATATCCAAACCCTCACTCAGAAATTCAATCAATGAAACCCTTACACCAGGTAACTTTAGAAGAGGCCACAAGGCACAATAAAAGGTGACACTTCATAGTAGAAGAGGAGAAGGCTAAATCCACAGTCACATAACAACAACAAGTAATAGGGTTGTACCACAGTCACTTCATATAGCAATAGGAGAGGAGAATGCAACTGTCAAACACACAACAACAGAGGAGAAAGGGGGTTGTTTTAGCCACAAGACAATAGGGTAAAGGGAGCCGCACACCAGTAGAGAGAGGCCGCAACTGCCAACAGCAAAGGTTGTACCTCAAGCACCTCCCATGACAGCAAGTAGAGGAGAGTCGTAGCTTATACACCCCACACAAAAAATTGAAAGAAGGCCGCACCACAGGTAACCTTCACACAACAGATTGGAAGAAGGCCGCACCAATGTAACTCTCAAAGGAGTCACAGTCACATCACACAAGCTCTGCAACAACAAACAAAGGAGGCCACACCAAGTAGACAAATGCATCAACAGAAGAGGGCCATAGCATGGAGAGGATCCACTCACTCTAAAACAAAAGATAATCAAGTGTATTGAGGGGGGAGGAGAGGGTTCTTATTTATAGTTTGGGTTAGGGAAAAGTTAGATTAAAATCAATATTAAAATATCATGTTTAAATTAGGTAATTT
>SNQJ01S0024766.1:7371-35245 GCA_010110895.2 Picea sitchensis | reverse complement strand
AACCCATCCTTCTTTAGTGGGATTATATGGTTCATAAGACAAATAAAGTTTTCATGATCCAGACAGGGCATTCTGCTGAACAAATTGAGCCCATCCTTCGTTAGCGGGATTGTTATTCTGGCCATTCTGGCAAACAAATTGATCCCATCCCATCCTTCTTTAGGGGATTATGTGGTTATGAGGACAAAAACAGTTTTTATGATCCAAATAATTTACCACAAGACATGATAATTTAACTGACAAAAATATATTTTACTCAGAATGTAAGTTATATTCAAAGTCTATAAATATCGATGAAAGCTGATTATTCTTTCTAGAAAATGTGGATGTAAGTTTGGTCTTCATGGAAAATCAACGGATTTAAGGTTGGGTTGCCATCTTAACGTTACAATTAAACTTAATATATAATGATATAAGAGTTGAGCATGTCAATTGAAGGGATAGAATTGTATCTGTGAAGGATAGGATAATATTTATCTAAGCAGTAGGTTAAAGATTTTACTAAATGAAGATTTTTTTAAGAGATATTTGGTTGAAATTTGGCTAGAAATTGTTGGATTCTTAAATTTAAGTGATTATTTTTCTAAAATCCTAGTGGAAATTTTTCAGCATGTTGAATCCATTTCTACATCTAACCAAATCCTTTATCTAAATGTGAAAGATAACATTTATCGTAAAATGTGAAGGACAACATTTATCCCTCTTTGATTATCTAATTTAATCATTTAAAAATTTATGTAAAGTATAACATTTATCAAGATGTAAAGGATAACATTTATCCTCTCAACCATGATTACACCTATTCAACATTTTTGATCATTTAATTTCACAATTTTCTCAATTATTTTATATATTTACAATTTTCTCAATTATTTTATATATTTGTGTAAGATAACATTTATCAAGATGTAAAAAATAACATTTATCTTCAGGCGTGAAAGATAATATTTATCCTCTCAACCATGAGAACTAAACATATTCAACATCTTTTATTATCTAATTTACCAATTTTCTCTTCTCAATTATTTAAAGGCTTAGGAAGACAATCCAGTAAAATGCACCGACATTTTATTATTTTAAAAAATTAATCATGATTTTGATTTTGCAAACCCTTAATTATTAAGAATTTAAGGAGCTTGTCTAAAAATTTACTCCATTAACACTTTCACTTTCAAACCCTTTGTAACTAAGAGCGTAGCTGTGGGAGTCTACCCCTGGATGCACCCTTCCAATTTCATGGGCTAAGAGTTCCCCACATGCGTAACCTTGACATGCTTCCATGGATGGCGCCCATTTTATGGGTGAAATCTATTCATATGGCGACACATTTGTATTATAGGTGAAATCCCAACACTCAAGGTGAAATCCCAACACTCTAGACGATCAAGAGTCGCTCTTCAGTGAAAGCATATTTACTCTACAAAATAGATTTGAAGCTACGTGTTATATTTTTTTATAATTAAATTTAATATTTTTATTGTATAGGGTGGAAGAAGGGGATTGATGGTTTTGTATAATGTGTATGTTATTGTATCTTTTCTATTTTTATTAAAAATTTATGTGTAATAATTATACAAGGTTAAAATCTATACATATAAACACTTTCATTTTCACTTTTAAAAAACTCCTAAAATTATACTTTTATTAAAATTATACTTTTATTAATAACAAGACCACAATACATACTATAGTCTTCCAAAATAAAAAAGACAATAAATACCATAACTCATTTAAAAAATAAGATTCATAAAGATCACTACAAGAATTTTGAATCTTATACACTAAAATTATTACTTTACAAATTGATTAACTTAATATATGTAAGAGAATTCACTTGAAAGAGATTTTCCCTCTCTTGTTTCCATTGTCATTGTCACCATTTCTGCTTCTTAATAATTAATTAATTAATTTCATTTATCTCTATTTAAATGATAAGTATTTATACATGCTTATTGATTCTATCTCATCTCTATTATTTGAAACTTACATCCAAATGTTAGTTTGAAAGAAATATGATGATTTGAAGACACATAAAGGATACCACCATATCTATAAATGTTAAAGTTTCTTTGAATTTCATTGTAAAATACCCCCAGGATTTTATGTAATAAATCTCTAGGAGTTTCAAGATTTTTGGATCTTTTATCTTTTCTAGCTTCCATATTCCATCATAGGCATACATTTCTCGATGAATACCTAAATTGACAATAAATATTTCACTTGTAATATCATTTCATTTCTAACTAATCATAGAGCCCATGCAATTGTACATGGAAAATTCTTGTGATCTAAAACAATTCTATCCAAACACCAATTTTTGAAATAATTAGAGGTACATTCTCCTTCTCACTTCCCCTTGACATTGATTATTTTTAAAGTCTCTCCTTACACTCCTCTTGTAAACTAACAATGCACTAATATATGCATGACTAGTCCCTCATTATATTTACATAGCAAACATCTCCCTAGGCCTTCCCAAGGCTTCATCTTGTAGTTTTCCCATGTCAACTTTTTGTTGTCTAATGTAAACCATAAAAAATTATAGTTTTCAAGGGAGAACTCAACTTCCTAACTAATTGCCACCAACATTTATTTTCACCTCCCTCACTCTCAACTGCATTTACATAATAACCCAATTAAATTTTTTACATTCTTGAGCTATGTTTTTTTACCATATTATCACATCCTCCTCATCCTTAAGTTATGCTAGCACTATGTTTAAGACTGCTAGTAAATTGTTTCCATTCTTATGCTAAATTCCATTGAAGTCCTAGTGTGAATCATATTTCCAAAATTTGTTCCATCGAGTATAAACCCACTTTACCACATCTTCCACACTATATATTTGTTGGGAATGAAGAACAATTTTTAGAGAATTAGATAACCTATAATTTTTATGAGCAACCCAACCAGGAATCTTCCATTGTTTTTACTTTACTTCCTCTACCAGTCTTCTAAACCAACCATTTACCTACCAATGGGTGGGCTTGAACCAATTCCTTCTATATCATTGATTCCCCTCCATATTCCTTTGTTTCTATCCTGATCCAATCCTTTGTAGATCCCTGACATTTATGTATTTATATTTCATTAACTTACCCCATAGAACTATTATTTATCATCCCCCATGAGATTTTTCTTGCAAGTGACTGACCAAATCAATGATTGATCTAGGTGGATATNCACTTCCCCTTGACATTGATTATTTTTAAAGTCTCTCCTTACACTCCTCTTGTAAACTAACAATGCACTAATATATGCATGACTAGTCCCTCATTATATTTACATAGCAAACATCTCCCTAGGCCTTCCCAAGGCTTCATCTTGTAGTTTTCCCATGTCAACTTTTTGTTGTCTAATGTAAACCATAAAAAATTATAGTTTTCAAGGGAGAACTCAACTTCCTAACTAATTGCCACCAACATTTATTTTCACCTCCCTCACTCTCAACTGCATTTACATAATAACCCAATTAAATTTTTTACATTCTTGAGCTATGTTTTTTTACCATATTATCACATCCTCCTCATCCTTAAGTTATGCTAGCACTATGTTTAAGACTGCTAGTAAATTGTTTCCATTCTTATGCTAAATTCCATTGAAGTCCTAGTGTGAATCATATTTCCAAAATTTGTTCCATCGAGTATAAACCCACTTTACCACATCTTCCACACTATATATTTGTTGGGAATGAAGAACAATTTTTAGAGAATTAGATAACCTATAATTTTTATGAGCAACCCAACCAGGAATCTTCCATTGTTTTTACTTTACTTCCTCTACCAGTCTTCTAAACCAACCATTTACCTACCAATGGGTGGGCTTGAACCAATTCCTTCTATATCATTGATTCCCCTCCATATTCCTTTGTTTCTATCCTGATCCAATCCTTTGTAGATCCCTGACATTTATGTATTTATATTTCATTAACTTACCCCATAGAACTATTATTTATCATCCCCCATGAGATTTTTCTTGCAAGTGACTGACCAAATCAATGATTGATCTAGGTGGATATCGGTGGCCACCCACCTCTTCTAGCTGGCTCACATACAACTTTCATCTTGGCAGTGACAATTTTCATAGTGGCATTTTTTTTTTCTAGATTTTTGAGTCCCAAACTTCCGAGGCCATTTTGAGGCCCTAAACAACATTTTTTTGGACTTTTGGGGGGCCAATGGTTTTCTCTAACATGCCCTGATCTCTAATGAAAGTTGTACTTATCGGATAGAACTTTCTGAAGAGGTATCAAATGCCCCAAACAGATATCGTATGCAAAAGTTATGACCCTGGGAAGTTGATGTACCAACTTACCCCAACGGGGCCCATATGAATTTTGGCGCTTCATCTCCTAGTGTTAGCTTTTTGGATGTCTAGGGTTTTGGCATTCATTTTTGATGTAAAAAGGCTTTTGGAGCCTCATTATACTCATCTTCTTATGAATGAGAGAAATCGTCACATATCTTCGAAGAGATAAGCCTCCACCATTCTAGCAAGCTTGTTTCAGTCTGCATTTTACAATTTCAACATATTTCTTTATTAGTAGAAGCCAAGTTTTACTATATTTCTGTTATTTTTCATTGAATCTCTCTGTTAATAATATAGATCTATATTCATTTCATTCTGCTCATAAAATCTGGATCAGTGGTATCAGAGTGGTCTGCTCCTTTTTCGTTCTTAATGCATGTCCCTGACGAGGTGAGGGTACAAAGAGTTGGGTCTTGAGATTGTTTCTCTTGAGGAAAAAGTCTCTTCACGCCCAAACGACCTTCCATGGAGGGAGAAAATAAAGATGATAGGACAAGAGATCCTTTCAAATTGTTGCTCGAGGAAGCCCTCGCGCAATAGAGGAAGGAGATGATGGATAGTTTTGCGCAAATCCTTTGATGGATACCAACAGGTGACAAATATTCCTTGAGCGGAGGTGCCACCCCCTTCAAGGTACAAATCAAATTTAATATTCCTATATTTGAAGGTCAGATAGATGCATATGTCGTAGACAAATGGTTGAATTTGCTAGAAGGGTATTTTTTTTGTCAACAACTTTTCGAATAGAGAAAAGATTACTTTTGCGCTCCTCAAAGCCATCCCCCATGTCAAATATTGGTGGGAGACTTTTTGTGAGCAAAAGGAAATATAGGAAACCTCATTATTTATAGTCACACTCACCTGGGAGTCTATCAGGGATGTTATTAAGGAAAGATACTACCCTGTCGAAAGTTATGACGACCTGTATACAAGATGGACCACACTACAGCAGGAAAGGGACAAAGCAGTGCCAGAGTTCAAAAATATCTTCCATACCTTGTGCACCAAGCTGGATATCAAATATTATGAGAGACATCTAGTGCTCAAGTACTGTGGTGGTCTGCATAGATACATCCATGCATAAATGGAGTTTCTAGATATATCATCCTTGGGTGTGGCCTATCGATATGATGTCAAAATTGAGCAGAAGCTTAAACAAAAAATGCGACAGTTTGGGTCTGGGAACCCCTCACAGCAGAAGCAGGACAAGGGCAACCCCAAATCGCAAAACAAAGGGCAGAGAAAAGATGGACAACCATAAGACAACCAGTCTAAGCCGCAAACAAAGAAGGACAATGGAAAGACAAAGACAAATATTGGGAAGTGGTGCGACTTCCATAAGAGCCCCTGACATAACACTGTTGACTATCACTCAAAGCAGTCATTGGTGGCTGAGATGAAAGCTTCTGAATCAGATATGGGTTCTGACTTTGAGTTAGAACTAGAAAAGGGGAGATAGATCATTGATGCGGAACCCAGTTCTACCGTTGCTACCACCAAGATCTAGCTCGATGAATCTGATGAGCCAGAGGAAGGCAAGCAACTCTTTCATTCAAAAATGTGGGTGAAAGGAACCCCACTACACTTCATCGTTGATAGTGGTAGCCAGAAGAACCTCATCTTAGCAGAGGTCATCAAGCGGTTGGCCCTGCCGACAACACCGCACCTGCAACCCTACACCATCAGATGGCTCCTCCAAGGAAGTGATATTCACGTCGGCCAACAGTGTCACCTGTCCTACAGAATCAAGCCCTTCAAAGATGAGGTATTGTGTGATGTTTCTCCCCTTGAAGTTTGTGATTTTCTTTTGGGCTAACCTTCTTTATGGAAACTTCATGTTGTATATGAGTCTATGCCTCGCAATGTTATTATTACATTGGATAGGAAATTGTACAGGATAACCGAGCTAGTCCCCACCTAGTGTCATTTCCTTGATCTCTTCCAAGCAATGCAGGAAGGTCATCTCTCAAACTGGGAAGTTTGTCTTCTTCGTGATTGACTCTCAGAGTGAGTGAAAGATTGCAACCACATCCATCGTCTCCGTGGTCGACCTCTCCATGCAATAGAAGCAAGTGGACAAGGTCATGGAAGAATACAACGACATATTCTCCTCACCTTCTAGGGTACCTCTGCACTGTTAGGTCAAGCATTCCATTAATATGACTCCCGACGCACCGCTACCCAATGGGCCAGTCTATTTCCGCTCTTTGTTAGAAAATGAGGAGATCAAGCGTCATATCTAAGAAATGCTCCACAATGGGGCACATCTGACCCATCTCATCACCTTATGGAAGCCCAATCGTGCTTTTGCAGAAGAAAGAAGGGACCTGGCGACTCTCCATTGATTACTGGGCCCTAAATAAAATCACAGTGAATAACCGATACCCAATTCCCTGAATTGACGATCTCCTTCATCAGCTCAAGCAGGGAAAATACTTCTGTTGGCACAGGGGTAGACCCAGGGTTCAACACTACAACAACGCACCAAAAAAACCCTAACTACCAGCCCTTTTGGAAACACCTGTGAAATAGATGAAGTCTCACCAGAGGTAGATGCAAGGGTGGTTGCAGGACTCAGATGTCTACAACCTTAGCTAGGACACCGATCTGTGATTACAACACCTTAACAAAGCACTTAGCACTTACAGTTCATCGGTATTTAACCAGTATCTACTTCGCAGATAAAACCCTAATTACAGAGCACCGCAGTTTTCACCCAAATCTAGCCTATTCAAGAACTGAGCACATTCACATAGGTTAGATCTAGCATTCATCCATATTATTAATCATAAAGAATTAACAGATCTATCTTTCATTCATCTATATCAAAGTACTTAAGAAAGTAAACACATAAACACATCAATACATCGCACAAAGCATAGCAACACAGACTATACGTGGTTCACCCCCAGCCTGGGGCTATGTTGTCGGCACAGGGGCAGACCCAGGGTTCAACGCTACAAAAACGCACCAACAAAACCCTAACTACCATCCCTTTCAGCAACACCTACAAAGCAGATGAAGTCTCACCCGAGGTAGAGGCAGGGGTGGTTGCAAGACTCAGGTGTCTGCAACCTTAGCTGGGACATAGATATGTGATTATACTACTTAATAAATCACTTAGCACCATTAGTCCCTCGATATATAGTTAATAACCACTTCACTTATAAGACAGAGCTTCGCAACATCCACACTAATCTATAGTATTCAAGCACTTAGCATATACAAATGGATCAGAATGAGCATATCAAGCACTAAACATGAATATCTAGATCAGATCTAACATTCTAACATACAATAAGCACCAAGCATGAATAGATATATCTAAACATATAGGAGCATTTTGCATATAATATGTAAATACATCAAGACAAAGCACAAAGCACATAACACAGGGTTTACGTGGTTCACCCCCACCCCGGTGCTACGTCCACAAACTCTTCTTCTTTATTGTCTTCAGCCAATCGGTTACAAGCACAGAGCCTCAAAACCCTTACTCTGCACATGGAAAAATATCTGTGCAGCTCACTAGATCCTTCTTCCTTGCGTTACATCACCAAGCCTTCTATAGTCTCTCACAGGGACTTGCACTCAGCTCTACAAGTCTCATACAGTATGCACAAAGCACTTACAATCCTTTGATCACATAGATCTAGTACTTAGCCATTCCTTTTGCACTTGGCACACTGACCTCTTTCTATATTGCCTATCCTTATATATATATATATTACAAAATAGGCCTAAACATGGGTAAACCCATGGGCCGACATCCCATTTCCGTTACATATTCCCAAAACCCAAAAAGGGGCCTAGAAGGGGGCCAAGATCCCGTGATCTCTGCTTCGACTTGCGCTCCTCCTTCGACAGGCTGTCAAAGTCCCAAAATAGGTCAACATGACCAATAAACTCCCAAAACTTGGTCAAGGCCAACAGGCCCCCAACACTCACCCGTGACTCGTCCCGAGTTACTCAGGTCTGATCAAATCTACCTCAAATGCCTTGAGCTTGGCTCGAGCTGCCTCGAATTGCTGCTTTACTATGACCTCTTGTTCAATGAACTCCTAGATCACTACGTCATTCACTGGCCCTTCTAGGCGTTGTTCTGCTGTGAGGACGACCTGTTCTAGCTCTTCTCCTTGGCTCTTGACCTCTGTAAACATCATACATGTCTTATCTTGCATAGGTTGAAGTCGTTGAGTGATTTCCATCACTTTGCTTTGAATCATATGGATTTGATTCTGAGTTGTGCGTTGTTCATGAGACCTATTCATCCTTTCTACAGTTGACAGGGCCTTCAACTGCGCATGTAGTGTATCTGCGTTCTGCTTCGCTTCTTGGAGCTGCGACTCCAGTGTTTGCAATTCTAGATTTTCAGTGAGATTTTCATAGGTCCGGGCACTGCGGTTACTGAGCTGCTTTCACTCCAAGGCAAGAGATTTTAATCTATCAACTGCGCTGTGGGCAACTTCTTCTCTTTGGTTTCTTATCTCCTGTGGGGTTTTAGGTACTGCGCGGACCTCTAAGTCGACGATGCGTTGTTGTAGCTTCTGGATTACCTCTTCTAGTTGTGCCACCTGCTGTAGAACTTGTTCCTCGGTCTGTACTTCAATGACTGTCATAGAGCGAAGTGCTCTTTTGACTCTTTCCTTAACTTCAAGTTGCTCGGTGAGCAACTGTTCCTTGCTTTGTTGTAGCTCTGTTTTTTCTTTGTCCCATTTCTCTTGTAGAGCAAGCTTTTCCTTTTCTACAACACTTCTTTGGTCCTCAAGGTCTTTCTGTACTTGCACTAAAGCCTGGGTGGCTTGTGCTGTCTCTTCGAGAGCTCGTCGAAGGCGAGCCTCAACTGTATCAACAATATGATGTAATTGAGCGGGCTCATCACCTAGTTCTGGTGTTCTAACTGTCAGGGGCACAGTGGATACTGCGCGGCTAGACTGTAGTGCCTGCTGCACTCCTTGGAGTTCATCCTTAATCCGACTGAATACCTCCTCCTACTTGGCTTCTTGCTTCTTTGCTATCTCCAGTGAAGCATCATTCAGTGCTGCGATGATGAAGTCAAAGTCGTCTGAGGTGAGGGTGGTCTCAAATTTGGTTCTGGTTGCTTTCATTTTCTTCCTTGAAGAAGGTTTCGGAGGGGAAACCTTCCTTTTCTTTGAGGGATCATCCTCATCTCTTGGCGGTGTATCCTCACCTTTCTTCTATTCGACTTCTGTGCCATCTCCTCCTTGCTCTGCTGATATGGACGCGATCTTCATGGTTGTACTGTCTAAATCGTGTACCTCTTCGATCTTCTTTGTCTTTCTAGGTCCGGCTGTATCCAACGTAGTTTCTGGGCTATCAACATTGAACATCTCTGCAGGGTCCGCTGAAACAAGGAGGTTCTCCGACCATTCCTTGGTAATCTCCTCCAAGTCATCCTCTGTTAACTTGTAGTATGACTGTAGCTGTTGTTTGTGCTCATCAATGCGCGTGGTGATATAGATGAAATGGCGGTCCATGCTGAATTTCATTAAGGGTCTAAACCTGTGAAGTGTGTTAGGGGTTATGCGAGGTGTGGCCTGTATGGCTACCTTCAACTGGTTATAATACGAGTGGGTCAGGGCCTTGCATGCTAAGCCTTATGATCTAATTGATCAAAGTCGGATCCACTGTGATGTAGCAGTTCAACCATAAGTATCCTCCATGATAGCAGGACAACAACAATTTGACGCACGCGTTCACTTCTTGATGCCTCCCGAAGTGAGGAATCTTCATTACATTAAGCGGCGTGGACTGCGTGAGGTTCATGGTCCACTGCTGGGAAACAATCTTTGAATTCTTTCCTTTGGTTCTAGTTAGATACTTATATGGTGCTAGCATATTGTATACTTTCCTATTGCCGAGGTTGCAGTCACTAAACTTCAATGCTGTGATCTTATCTTGATCTACGTGCACTGCGCATATCCCTTTCAGAAGGTACGCAGTGACCAATTCATATTCAAAATCTCTAGGCACATTGTCTCGGTTTATTGTGCCGCTCATAGGTGGTAGATAAGCAGGTAGAATGCTCAAGATCAACTTAGCATTCACAATATCATCTCTGTGCTTCGTGCATTTCTCAGCAGCTGGCCGGGATGGTCCAGCTCGAGCAATGGACGAAGAGGCCTATAGTCCTCTTGTCGAAGATGCTTGTACACCTGTAGACACCCCTCTCTCCGACATGACTCTCTCTGTCATTAAGTTGATCAAAAATTCCTCAGCGACTTTCTCTGCAACGCTCATTTCTTTCGACATACGCACTCGGGGTAAACAATTTGCGGGATTGGGGAACAACTTAGACACAATAATGAGATAGAGAATGAGAGCACAATGATCACTGTATAAACTCGGCTTAGTCTGTGGGTTCAAATTCTCGATTGGCAAAAAGTGTTCTCGGTGCATGGCGTGACAAGCTAAATAGGTAATTCGACAATGATTGGCTTGCAATAGGTATGAGCCTCCATTAACTCCTGTTCGATCCGTTATGGCATGGTCCAACGATCGGATGACTAACCTTTATTGCTTTTATGTCCGTTCGGAGCAGAAGTCGAACGGATATATCGGCCCCAATGACTATATTTCTTCATCATGGCGAAGTGCCATGTGTCACTGTTATGATATCTCGATGAAGCTCTAATTCTACAATTTTTCTTTCTGCGAGGTCTCCTCTAGAACCTTCTGTAACCTTTCAGTAATAGCCCTCTTCTTTCTTAACTTTCTAGCCTTCTTTCCAGCGAGCTTCGTCTCGGTAATGCTTTTCTCATTCTGATTCTTTTCTTCTTCGGTCTTAGTTACTTCGCGCTGTTGAAATTCTTTCCTAGGATTCCTGGATAATACTTCTTCTTTGTCTGGGATAGGTAATTCAATCTTCTGTGGATCCTCTAGTGTTCTCTTAGCTTCGACATCTGATTTGCTAGTATTAAATATCCGTGATCTACTCTCCCGTTCCTCAATCAAGTGCGCAATCCTTCTGGTCATAAAGTCTTTTAACTCTTGCTTCTTCTGGTCCAAAACTTCTTCTTCTTCCTTTCATTGGGCTTGGTTTCTATCAATCCAAGAATTTCCTATTAGCATGGTAAACGAGGCGCTATCTTCAACAAATTTAATCATCTCAAAGTCTTCTTCTATCGAAGTTCCATTGACAGTCATAGGTATCCGAGCAAGCCTTCCACATAGGTTTACTAGCTTTCCTTTGAATAAACCTATTCCTCCTAGTGAAGGGATCATAGCAGGCCTTCCTATAGCTTCCTAGGTTCTCTCTAGCATAATATTCACCTGTGTTTCCTTATCTAGAACACAGTCAATGTCGAAGTCTCCTATTCTTGCTTCGATGCATTCCTTTTCTTTGAAGATCTTCAATAATATGAAATGTTAATGGTCATTCAGGGTTTCTTTCATCTGTAGCAATGCTTTCTTTGATTTTTTCTGAGGCTCATTCGTAGTTTCTGGATCTGCCTTAGGGTTTTCTTGATTCAGGTTCATTCTTCCAAGCTTAGCAATCATTCTAAGGCAATCCAATACTTCATGGTCTAGAGATTTACAACAAAGACAACTAGATCTTCCACCAGGGCATTCCTTAGCAAGATGTCCCAACCTTCTGCAACTGTAATAGAGGGTTAATCCTCTCTTCCTATTAAGTGATCCCCATCTTGTTTTGTACTACGCACTAGGATCATATGAGTTAACCTACAACAATTTCTTTCTAGGATCTTGCATCCATTCATTAGTTCAACCATTCTTTCTTTGCATAGGTATAACATATTTTTCACTATTCTTATCATATCTACTCATATCAAATCTTCTTTCATATATTAATGACCTAGCTTTCAAACTAGTACAGACTCTATTAAATAGACCTAGATCCATATTCTAGAAACAAAAATTTCCACTTATCTTACTTCTATAGAGCACAAAGCTTTAATATCTAACACTTTTAACTATTCTTACCTTTATCAGATTATAGAGCTTGCAGATCTTACCTCTTTTAGTCAGAAATTTCCACTTTTACCTTTCTTAGAGCACAAAGCGTTCAGATCTTGCTTCTTTTCTTCAGATCTAACCTTCTCTTCTTCAGATTGGGCTTCTTTTTTTCAGATCTTACCTTCTCTGTTTAGCACAGAGCTTTACAGATCAAGTAGAATACTGCGCACTAGGGCACAGATCTATGCACAAAGCTTCCACAATTTCAGGATGAATATTTGCACAGACCTTCCTCTTTCTCAGTTCCCAACAATCACAGTTTCAGGTCTTAGTAAAAGAACCATTTGTTGGCACAGGGGCAGACCTATGGTTCAACGCTACAACAACGCACCAACAAAACCCTAACAACCGGCTCTTTCGGCAACACCTGCGAAGCAGATGAAGTCTCACCTGAGGTAGAGGCAGGGGTGGTTGCAAGACTCAGGTGTCTGCAACCTTAGCTGGGACACAGATATGTGATTATACTACTTATTAAAGCACTTAGCACCGTTAGTCCCTCGATATACAGTTAATAACCACTTCACGTATAAGACAAAGCTTCACAGCATCCACACTGATCTACAGTATTCAAGCACTTAGCATATAAAAATGGATCAGAATGAGCATATCAAGCACTAAGCATGAATATCTAGATCAGATCTAACATTCTAACATACAATAAGCACCAAGCATGAATAGATATATCTAAACATATAGGATCATTTCGCATATAATATGTAAATACATCAAGACAAAGCACAAAGAACATAACACAGGGTTTGCGTGGTTCACCCCCACCCTGGGGCTACGTCCACCAACTCTTCTTATTTATTGTCTTCAGTCAATTGGTTACAAGCACAAAGCCTCAAAACCTTTACTTCGCACAGGACAAAATATCTGCGCAGCTCACTAGATCCTTCTTCCTTGCGTTACAACACCAGGCCTTCTACAGTCTCTCACAGGGACTTGTACTCAGATCTACAAGTCTCACACGGTATGCACAGAGCACTTACAATCCTTTGATCACATAGATGTAGCACTTAGCCATTCCTTTTGCACTTAGCACACCGACCTCTTTCTATATTGCCTATCCTTCTATATATGTGTATTACAAAATAGGCCTAAACATGGGTAAACCCATGGGCCGACATCCCATTCCCGTTACATATTCCCAAAACCCAAAAAGGGGTCCAAAAGGGGGCCAAGATCCCGTAATATCCACTTCAACTTGCGCTCCTCCTTCGATAGGCTGTCGAAGTCCCAAAATAGGTCAACATGACCAAGAAACTGCCAAAACTTGGTCAGGGCCAACATACGTCCACGAACTCTTTTTCTCCTTTATTATCTTTGGTCAATCAACTACATTCACAGAGACACAAGATCCTACTCCGCATAGGACAGGAGGTCTGCGCGCACCTCACCAGATCATCCTTCCCCAAGCTAGTTTACAGCACAAAAATTCTACTCAATCTCTTACAGTCACTTGCACTTAGCCTTGCAAGTCTCACATGTCATGCACAAAGCAAGTACACTACTACTTGCACTTAACACTTGGTATCGCACACTTGTGATTTTGCACTCAACATACATAAACACACACTTACATCACCTAGATTTCTATTTATACATTACAAAAGAGGCATAAACATGGGTAAACCCATGGGCCGACATCCCCATACTCGTTACATAAGCCCAAAACCCAAAAGGCCCTAAAAAGGGGCTGAGAGCCTGCGATCTCTGCTTCGACTTGCACTCTATCTTCAACAACCTGTCGAAGTCCTAAAAGTAGGTCAAAACTGACCAAGGATCCTCAAAACTTGGTTAAGGGCCAACATGCCCCCAACACTCACCTGTGACTCGTCCCCAGTCACTCTGGTCTAGGTAGATCTGGGCCACGACCTCTTATTCGGCAACCTCTTGGATTACTGCTTTGTTGATAGGTCCCTCTAAGCGTTGTTCAACTGCAGTGACGACTTGCTCCAGTTCTGTTCCTCGACCTTCAATATCTGCGAATAGTTGGCAACCTCATCATGAATTGGTTGGAGTCTCTGAGTCACTTCCATTACTCTTCTCTGAATGGTGTGGACTTGCTGTTGGGCATTGCATTTTTCTTGGGATCGCTTCATCCTTTAGACTGCTGACAGGGGCTTCAATTGCGCCTGTACTGTTTTTGCTTGCTGCTTTGCCTCTTGGAGTTGTGACTCCAGTGCCTTTAATTCAAAATCCTCAGTTAGTCGCTCATAATTCTGGGCACTGTGATCAATTAGTTGTTTACATTCCATGGCGAGGGCCTTGATTCTTTCAATTGCGCTTCGAGCAGTTGCTTCTCTTTGATCTCATACATCCGGTGGAGTGTTGGGCACTGTGCAAAGCTATAAGTCTGTTATTCTTTGTTGTAGCTGCTGGATAGCTTCTGTGAGCTGTGCTACTTGATCATGAATTGGTTGGAGTCTCTGAGTCACTTCCATTACTCTTCTCTGAATGGTGTGGACTTGTTATTGGGCATTGCATTGTTCTTGGGATCGCTTCATCTTTTAGACTGCTGACAGTGGCTTCAACTGCACTTGTACTGTTTCTGCTTGCTGCTTTGCCTCTTGGAGTTGTGACTCCAGTGCCTTTAATTCAAAATCCTCAGTTAGTCACTCATAAGTCTGGGCACTGTGATCAATTAGTTGTTTACATTCCATGGCGAGGGCCTTGATTCTTTCAATTGCGCTTTGAGCAGTTGCTTCTCTTTGATCTCGTACATCCGGTGGAGTGTTGGGCACTGTGCAAAGCTATAAGTCTGTTATTCTTTGTTGTAGCTGTTGGATAGCTTCTGTGAGCTGTGCTACTTGATGCTCCACTTGGTCTTCTGGCTTTGGCTTTAAGCCTGTCATAGAGCGAAGTGCTCTATCGACTGCTTCTTTGACTTCAAGTTGTTCTATGAACAATTGTTCTTTTTCTTGCTTGGCTTGCGCCCTCTCTTCTTCAAACTTGGCTTGAAGGTCCTCTTTCTCCTTTTGTGCAACTTGACATTTCTCTACCATTTCTTCTTGTGCTTGCTTCAGGGCCACTGTGGCATGTTCTTTCTCTTCTTGCGCCCGACGAAGGCAGGCTTCAATCACATCAGCTAGTCTGCGAAGTTGGGCAGGCTCATCTCCCAACTCTGGTTCTTTTGATGTCGGGGGCACAGTGGATACTGTGCGGATAGAGTGAAGGGCCTGTTGTACCCCTCTCAGCTCTGTCATGATTTTGTCATACAAGGCTTCTTTCTTGGCTTCACTATTCTGCAAAACGTCCCATGAAGCATGTGATACGGTTGTGATGATGAAATCGAAGTGATCCATTGTGAGGACAGTCTAAAGCTTCAACTTGCTTGCATTGGATTTCTTTCACGATGCAGGTTTTGTGGGGGAAACCTTCCTTTTCTTCAATGGATCTGCATCATCAAGGGAGTTTCGTGGTAGGGTTACTTTTCCTTGCTCCTACTTATCTTCTTTCCTTGCTTTTTCTTCTTTCTCCTCTTTGTCCACCTCGTCACCTCCTCCTCCACCAGGTGAATCTGAGGCAGTCTCTTTTGAGGCACTGCTTAGTTCTTATACATCTTCGTTCTTCTTCCTTCTACTACTGCTGGGTGCATTATACTCCTCGCAGGTAACTATCTGGCTTCCAATGAGGTTTGGGTCAGACAATTCTGCCTTAGCAACTAGTATAAGGAACTCTGCGGGCCATTCCTTAGTGATTTCTTTGAGGTCCTCCTCTGTGAGCTTATAGTATGACTGAAGCTCTTCTTTATTCTCATATGCACGCACGATGATATATATGAAATTCCTATATGCACGAAACTTCATGAGGGGTCTGAACCTGTCCAAAGTGTTTGGCGTCATCCGGGGGAACGATTCGATAGCCCTTTTCAGCTACAGGTAGTAGGTATGGAATATTGCGTTCGACTGCCACTTTTTCCCCATGTTGCTCGAGTACCAAAGCATGGTGAATTTCGCAGCAAGCGGCTCAAATGGATCGATGTCCAGGAAGGTCACACCTTCTGGCATCTCCCAAGCTATAAACGCGACGAGGATCAACAACCAGCTAAAGTGGAACTCGTAGCCCTGATAATGAGCTTCATGACAATCGACTTCTAGCTAGTTGACTAAGTACTTCACCCAGTTCATCTGTAATCCCTCCACGCACTTTCCTGTGAGGTCAACCACAAACCATGTGACCTGCGTGGGTTTGTTCTTCCGGACTAGCTTACCAGCAATCAACTTGCAAGCGAGGTGCACTGCACCCTTATGAATGGAGGATAGCCTCGTGTCTCCTTATCTATGTCGCCATAGATTTCTTTAATCTTATGTGCTAGGGCACAATCTACAGCCTTCCCTGGCTAGAAGTCATGTGGTTCGGGTCCCTGCATGCTCAATCCGTTGATCCTATGGATCAACGCTAGATCAATGGTAATACACTTGTCTATCCATAAATAACCGTCGTGGAAGCACGACAACAGGAGTTTAATGCACGCGTTAACCTCATCATGCCTTCCAAAATGTGGAATTTTCATGACATTATGGATAATGGACTGTGTGATGTTCACGGTCCATGGCTGGGGTATCATCTCTAATCTCTTTCCCTTCATATTAGTCAGGTACTTGTGAGGCGCAAGCATTCTGTAGGTCTTGCGGTCCCCTAGATTATAGTCACTGATATTTAGGGTTGGAATCCTCTCCAACTACAGTCTGACTGCACGTATCCCCTTCGGGAGGTACTTCGTGATGATTGTGTAGTCGAAGTCCCTTGGGACACTGTCACAATTCACCGCACCGGCTAGAGGTGGGATGTAATTGGGTAGAACAGATGGGATTGACTTCACATTCACTAAGTCATCTCTGTGCTTGGTTCGTTTCTCATCTGCAATGTAGGATGGTCCAAATCCGCGAGCAGTTGACCGGGAGGTTTGCACTCCTCGCGTCGATGAAGCTTGAAATCCTGTGGACATCACTCTCTCTGCGATAAGGTTGATTATAAATTCTTCGACAACTTTCTCTGCGGTGTTGAGATCGTCCGAAATACACGCTCAAATCGGATAACTTAGGTGGATGAATGAATGCTCAAAGCAATGAAACATGTGTCGATCTCAATAAACAAAATGAGGTAGCAATGAGTTCTCTTGTTGCTCGGATATAATTCGCAAAATTTTTCTCGGTGCAACAGTCGATGGAATAAGTAGACAACGATGTAATGGATCTTCTCCAATGGACAAGAGGCCTTCATCAATGCAGTTTTATCCATTATGACGCGGTCCCAACAGTCCGATGGTGAGATTTTTGGTCATAATTGTTGTTCTAACCATTCGGGGCGTCGGGCAAATGGTTATAATGATTTCAACGGCTATATCGCTCGACCATGGCGAAGTGCCATGTTGTGCTATTCTGATATCCAGATGAAGTTCCAGTTTTTCAAACCTTCCCTCTGCGAAGTCCCCTCGAGAACCTCCATCAGTTTTTCTAGCTTTGCTTTCTTCTTACTAAGCTTTCTAGCCTTTTTCCCTGTGATATGCATTACTGGGTTCCTCTTCCCATTCTGATCCTTATCTCCTTTTGGTATAGTAACTTCGCGCTGTTGAGATTCTTTCGTAGGGTTCAAGGGAAATACTTCTTCTCTGTCTGGGGTAGGTGCACTGTTCTTCTGTGAATCTTCTTGTGTTTGTTCAACTTCGACATCCAAGTTTCTAGTTTTAAATAGCTTTGATCTATTCTTTTGTTCTTCAATCAAGTGTGTTATCCTTCTAGTCATGAAATCTTTTAATTCTTGCTTCTTTTGTTCTAAGACTTCCTCTTCTTTTCTTTTGGTCTGATTTATTTCAATCCAGGGTTTTCCTAATAACATAAAAAATGGGGCGTTGTTCTCAATAAATTTAACAACCTCAAAATCTTCCTCTGTCGTAGTTCCATGAGCACTCATAACTATCTGGGTGAGTTTTCCACACAGGGTTATCAACTTTCCTCTAAATAATCCTATTCCTTCTAATGAAGGAATCATAGCAGGCTTTCCTAAAATTTACCATATTCTTTCTGTCATAATATTCACCTGTGTTTCCTCATCTAGAACACAGTCTATGTCGAAGTCTCCTATTCTTGTTTCTATGCACTCCTTTTCTTTGAAGATCTCTGATAATTTGATATTTCTGTGATCATTCATTGTTTCTTTCATTTGCAGTAATAGAGTCTCTAATTCTTTCTGGGGTCTTGTCGTGGTCTTAGTTTCTTGATCTTCCTCAGGGTTTTCTTGTCTCATATTCATTCTTTCAACCTTAGCAATCATTCTAGGGCAATCCAAAACTTCATGATCCATAGATTGACAACAAATACAACTAGGTCTTCTACCAGGCCATTCCTTAACAAGATGTCCCGATCTTCTGCAATTATAACAAATAATTAATCTTCTTTTTCTTTGAAATGATCCCCAACCTTTCCTGTACTACGCACTAGGATCTTAGTAGCTATCCTGCAAAAAATTCTTTCTAGGTTCTTGCATCCATTTGTTAGTTCATACATTCTATCTATGCATAGGAATAACATATCTTTCATTATTTTTATCAGATCTACTCATATAAAACCTTCTTCCATCTAATTGTACCCTACTTTTCAAGGTAGGACAAAATTTATCAAACATACCTAGATCCATACTCTTGAAACAAAAATTTCCACTTATCTTTCATTTTTCAATCAAAATTTTTCACTGTTCTTACCTTTAACAAAGCACATAATCTTTAGATCTTACCTCTTTTCTTCAGATCTGACTTTTCTTCTTAGCATAGAGCTTCACAAGTTAAGTAGACTACTGCGCACTAAAGCAACAGATCTACGCACAAAGATTTCTTTTCTTCAGTTCCTAGCAATCACAATTTCAAGTCCCGACAACAGAACCATTTGTTGGCATAGGGGCAGACCCAAGGTTCAACACTACAACAATGTACCAACAAAACCCTAACTACCGACCCTTTTGGCAACACCTGCAAAGCAGATGAAGTCTCTCCCGAGGTAGATGCAGGGGCGGTTGCAGGACTCAAATGTCTACAACCTTAGCTGGGACACCGATCTATGATTACAACACCTTAACACAGAACTTAGCAGTTATAGTTCATTAGTATTTAACCAGTATCTACTTCGTAGATAAAACCCTAATTACAGAGCACTACAATTTTAACCCAGATCTAGCCTATTCAAGCACCAAGCACATTCACATAGGTTACATCTAGCATTCATCCATATTATTAAGCACAAAACATTAACAGATCTATCTATCATTCATCTATATCAAAGTACTTAAGCAAGTAAACACATAAACACATCAATACATCGCACAAAGCATAGCAACACAGGATATACGTGGTTCACCCCTAGCCTGGGGCTACGTCCACCAACTCTTCTTCTCTTTTATTATCTTCGGTCAATCAACTACATGCACAGAGCCACAAGATCCTACTCTACATAAGACAGGAGGTCTGTGCGCACCTCACCATATCCTCCTTCCCCAAGCTAGGTTACAACACAAAGCTTCTACTCAATCTCTTAAAGTCACTTGCACTTAGCCTTGCAAGTTTCACACAGCATGCACAAAACATGTACACTACTACTTGCACTTAGCACTTGGTATCACACACTTGTGCGTTTGCACTTAGAATACATACACACACACTTACATCGCCTAGATTTCTATTTATATATTACAAAAGAGGCCTAAACATGGGTAAACCCATGGGCTAACATCCCCATACCCGTTACATAATCCCAAAACACATAAGGCCCTAAAAAGGGGTCGAGATCCCGTGATCTCTGCTTCGACTTGCGCTCTGCCTTCAATATCCTGTTGAAGTCCTAAAAGTAGGTCAAACCTGACCAAGGATACTCAAAACTTGTTCAAGGGCCAACAACTTCAGTAAGATTGATCTGAAGTCTGGTTACCATCAGGACCTAATCGAGCAGACAGATGTATGGAAGACTGCCTTCAAGTCAAAAGAAGGACTTTTTGAATTAATGGTCATGACCTTTTGTTGGCACAGGGGCATACCCAGGGTTCAATGCTACAACAATGCACCAACAAAACCCTAACTACCGACCCTTTCAGCAACACCTGCGAAGTAGATGAAGTCTCACTCGAGGTAGAGGTAGGGGTGGTTGCATGACTCGGATATCTGCAACCTTAGCTGGGACACAGATTTGTGATTCTAGCACTTAGCAAAGCACTCAAAAGTTAATATTCATTAGTCTTTAATCCTTTATTCACATTGCAAGTAAAACCCTAATTACAGAACAACGCAATATTCATTCAGATCTAAGGTATTTAAGCACTAAGCATGTGTATGTAAGTCAGATTTAACATCCATCCATATTATTAAGCACTAATCATCAACGGATCTATCTATCATTCATCTATATTAAAGCACTAAGAAAACAAACACATAAACACATCAATACATCGCACAAAGCATAGCAACACAACATGTATGTGGTTCACCCCCACCCTGGGGCTACGCCCACCAACTCATCTCTTCTTTATTATCTTTGGTCAAGCTTCTTACAGGCACATAGCATCCAAGTTCTACTCCACAGAAGACATGATATTTACACGCACTCTGCCAGATCCTCCTTCTACCTAGGGTATAGCACCAAGCCTTCACACAATCTCTTACAATTACTTGCACTAGCCTTGCAAGCCTCACACAATATGCACAAAGCAATTACAACTCTTGATCACATAGATCCCACTCTAGCACTTAGCACACTGGCCTACTAGGTCTCTTTCCCCCTTTCTTACATCGCTTAGCTACTTATTTATACATTACAAAATAGGCCTAATCATGGGTAAACCCATGGGCCATCATCCCATACCCATTACATAATCCCAAATCCCAAAAAGGTCCTTAAAAGGAGCTGAGCTCCCGCGATCTCCGCTTGATCTTGCACTCCACCTTCGACAGCCTGTTGAAGTCCCAAAATTAGGTCAAACATGACCAAGAATCCTCAAAACTTGGTCAAGGGACAACAGGCCCCCAACACTCACCTATGACTTGTCTCGAGTCACTCTGATCTAATTAGCTCTGCTTCAAAAGCCTCGAGCTGCTTCGACTTGGTGTTGTGCTATGACCTCCTATTCAACAAACTCTTGTATGACTGCTTCGTTGATAGGTCCCTCTAGGTGTTGTTCAGCTGCAGTGACGACTTGCTCCAGTTCTGCTCCTCGGCCTTCGATCTCTGTGAACAATTGGTAAGCCTCTTCCTGTACAAGTTGGAGCCTCTGAGTTACTTCCATAACTTTGCTCTGAATAGTGTGGACCTGCTGCTGGGCAGTGTGCTGCTCTTGGGATCGCTTCATTCTTTCCACAACTGATAGGGGCCTCAACTTCGCATGTATTGTCTCTTCTTGTTGCTTTACTTCCTTTAGCTGTGAGTCTAGTGCCTTCAATTTTGGATTCTCAACGAGTCACTCATACGTCTAGGCACTGCGATCATTCAGTTGCTTGTATTCCAGGGCAAGGACTTTTATTCTTTCAACTACGCTTTGAGCAGTTGCTTCTCTTTGATCCCTTACATCCCACGGGGTGTCTGGTACGGTGCAGAGCTCTAAGTCTACTATTCGTTGTTGTAGCTTCTACGAGCTGCTCTACTTGATGTGTGACTCAGTCTTCTGCCTGTGGTTCTAATCCTATCATAGAGTGGAGTGCTCTGTTGACTGCTTCTTTCACTTTGAGTTTCTCTGAAAGAAACTATTCTTTTTCTTGCTGCATCTATTCTTTCTCTTCTTCAAACTTTGCCTGGAGAGCAACCTTGTCCTATTCTGCAACTCTGCGTTGTTCTATGATTATGCCTTGCACTTGGTTCAAGGCCTAGGTGGCTTGTTCTGTTTCTTCTTATGCGTGACGAAGGCGAGCTTCAACCGCATCAGCTGGTCAACGGAGTTGGATGGATGTACACCCACAGACATCACTCTTTCAGACATGACTCTTTCAGACATGACTGTCTCAGTCATGAGGTCGATGAGTACTTCCTTCACGAACTCTTCGAGTGTGCTAAGTTCTTTGGACATACACGCTTGTGGTTGAATATCTTGGGTTCGAAGAGTAACTATTCAATGCAATGGGATGGATGGCAATAGCGCGATGATCACTGTGAAAAATCAACTATTCCGCGGGCTCAAATAGTCATGGTTGGCAAAAGTGTTCTCGTTGCGTGGCACAACATGATAAATAGATAACTCGATAACGGATCTCTTGCAACAAGTGTGAAGCATTCATTAACTTAGTTCTGTCTGTTATGGCATGGTCCCAACAGTCTGGTGGCAAACTTTCTGACCATAAATTCCTTTCTACCCATTTGGGTCGTCAGTCTAACAGTTATACTATTTCCAACGACTATATTGCTTCACCATGGCGAAGTGCCATGTGACGCAGTTCTGATATCCCGACAAAGTGCAAATTTTGTAAATTTTCCTTCTGCAAAGTTCCCTTTGGAACCTTGTGTAACTTTTTGATCTTAGCTCTCTTCTTACTTAGTTTTCTAGCCTTTTTTCCAGTGAGTTTCGTCTCGAAATTCCTTTTTCCATTCTGATTCTTATCTTCTTTTGGCAGAGTAACTTCACACTGTTGAGATTATTTCCTAGAAATCAAGGGTAATACTTCATCTGTATCTGGAATAGGTACTTCAATCTTCTGTGGGTCTTCTAGTGTTCTTCCCACTTCGACATCCAAGTCTTTGGTTTTAAATAGCTTCACTCGGTTCTCCTGTTCTTCAATCAAGTGTGTGATCCTCCTAGTCATGAAATATTTCAACTCTTGCTTCTTTTGTTCTAAGGATTCTTCTTCTTTTCTTATGACCTGATCTCCTTCAATCCAAGGTTTTCTTAGTAACATAGCAAATGGAGCGTTGTTCTCAATAAATTTAACAACTTCAAATTCTTCCTCTTTCAAAGTTTCATGAGCACTCATAGATATCTGGGTAAGTCTTCCACATAGGGTTATGAACTTTCCTCCAAGTAATCCTATTCCTCCCAATGAAGGAATCATAGCAGGCTCCCCTAAAAGTTTCCAAGTTCTTTCTGTCATGATATTCACCAGTGTTTCCTCATTCAGAACACAGTCAATGTCGAAGTATCCTATTCTTGTTTCAATGCACTCTTTTTCCTTGAAGATCTCTGATAAGTTGATATGTCGGTGGTCATTCAGGGTTTCTTTCATCTGTAGCAATACTTTTTCTAATTCTTTCTGGAGTTCTATCATAATCTCATGGGGTTCTACCATAATCTCAGTTGCTTGACCTTTCTCGTGGTCTTCTTGTATCATATTCATCCTTTCAACCTTAGGAATCATTCTAGGACAATCCAATACTTCATGGTCCATAGCTTTGCAACATAGGCAACTAGGTCTCTAACAGGGAATTCCTTAGCCAGATGTCCCGGTCTTCTGCAATTGTAACAAAGGGTTAATCCTCTCTTTCTTTTAAATGATCCCCAACCTCTCCTGTATTGCGCGCTAGGATTTTGGTAGCTAACCTGCAACAAATTCTTTCTAGGGTCCTGTATCCATTTGTTAGTCCAAACATTCTCTCTATGCATAGGAATAACATATCTTTCACTATTCTTATTAGATCTACTCATACCAAATCTTCTTTCTTCTATTAGTGTCGTAGTTTTCAAGCTAGGACAAATCTTATCAAACATACCTAGATCCATACTTTAGAAACAAAAAATTCCACTAATCTTATCTTCAATAGAGCACAAAGCTTCCAAATCTAGAACTTTTCACTATTCTTACCTTTATCAGAGCACAAAGCGTTCAGATCTTACCTCTTTTCTTCAAATCAGACTTCTTTTCTTAGCACAAAGCTTCACAGATCGAGTAGAATACTGCGCACTATAGTGAAAGATCTACGCATAGAGCTCTCACAATTTCAGGTCAGATCTTCTCACAAAGTTTCTTTTTCTTCAGTTCCCAACAATCACAGTTTCAGGTCCCGGCAACGGAACCATTTGTTGGCACAGGGGCAGACCCAGAGTTCAATGCTACAACATCACACCAACAAAACCCTAACTATTGGCTCTTTCGGAAACACCTGCGAAGCAGATGAAGTCTCACCCGAGGTAGAGGCAGGGGTGGTTGTAGGACTTAGATGTCTGCAACCTTAGATGGGACACAGATCTATGATTCTATCACTTAAAAAAGCACTCAATAGTTAATATTCAATAGTCTTTAACCCTTTATTCACATCGCAAGTAAAACCCTAATTACAAAACAACACAATATTCATTCATATCTAAGGTATTTAAGCACTAAGCATGTGTACGTAAGTCAGATTTAATATCCATCCATATTATTAAGCACTAAGCATCAACAGATCTATCTATCATTCATCTATATTAAAGCACTAAGCAAGCAAACACATAAACACATCAATACATTGCACAAAGCATAGCAACACAACATGTACGTGGTTCACTCCCACCCTAGGGCTACGTCCACCAACTCTTCTCTTCTTTATTATCTTTGGTCAAGCTTCTTATAGGCACATAACATCCAAGTTCTACTCCACAGAAGATAGGAGATCTGCATGCACTCTGCCAGATCCTCCTTCTAGCTAGGGTACAACACCAAGCCTTCACGCAGTCTCTTACAGTTACTTGCACTAGCCTTGCAAGCCTCACACAGTATGCATAAAGCACTTACAAACCTTGATCACATAGATCCAACTCTAGCACTTAGCACACTGGCCTACTAGGTCTCTTTCCCCCTTTCTTACATCGCTTAGCTACTTATTTATACATTACAAAATAGGCCTAATCATGGGTAAACCCATGGGCCGTCATCCCATACCCATTACATAATCATGAATCCCAAAAAGGGCTCTAAAATGGGCCGAGCTCCCGAGATATCCGCTTCATCTCGCCTTCGAAAGCCTGTCGAAGTCCCAAAATTAGGTCAAACATGACCAAGAATCCTCAAAACTTGGTCAAGGGCCAACACCTTTGGTTTGACAAATGCACCCGCAACTATCATGAGGATGATGGACGATATTTTATGGCCTTTCACTAATTATTTTGTAGTGGTGTATTTGGATGACATTCTCATCTACAACAAGACTTGGGCAGAAAACTTGCAACATATTCAACAGGTTTTGCACACTCTGCAGCAACACAAGCTATATGCAAACTTGGAAAAATGCTCCTTCAGCATGGACAGTTTCTAGTACCTATGATACATTTTTTATAAGCCTGGTGTGCATGTGGATCCAGCCAAGATCCAGGTCATCCATGACTGGCCAACCCCAACCATGCTCTCTGAGCTTCAGAGCTTATTAGGCCTTGCCAATTTCTATCGCAGGTTCATGTTGGGATTCTCCCATATTGCATGGGCCCTCAACCAAGTAACTAGGGGTGGTGGTAAGTAAAATTTTGTATGGTGCCTATCCCAACAAAAAACATTCGATTATTTGAAGTAATTCCTGTGCTCAACCATAATGCTTTCATTACCCGACCTGCAACAACCCTTTGAGATCGAGAAAGATGCTTCAGACTATGTTGTGGGTGCAGTTCTCACTCAGCACGACCACCTCATGGCCTATCATAGTGAGACACTATCAGATGTTGTCCGTAAGTACCCTACTTACGACAAAAAAATGTACTCCATTGTTCAAGCTTGCCGCCAGTGGAGACATTACATTCTTGGGAAGGAGACAATCATCCACAATGATCATAAGCTGCTACAGTTCATGCAGACACAAGGCAAATTGCAGAATGACTGACATCAAAAGTGGTCCACATACTTGCAACAATTCCACCTCAACATCAAGTATAAGACATGAAGTACCAACCGCATCGCTGATTGCCTCAACCAACCCCCAGTCGTGACACTCACCACAATGAGATGCTCTTGCATCCACGAGACCTCTGAATGGCTCCAACTCCATGAGACATATCCTAATTTTTCCACCACCTACCAAATGTTGGGTGCAAACACAACTGTCACTAATTTCCATCTTGAGGACTAGATGCCATGCCATCTGGGCCATCTTTGTGTTCCATCAAGCGAGTGCATGAAGCTGATTTGGGAATCCCATTACAGTTGGGTGGAAGGGAACTTCAGCGTAGAAAAGACAGTGGAAGTGATGCAACGACATTTATACTGTCTGAAAATTCGACAGGATGTCAACAAGTACATCAGGTCCTGCACTGCCTACGCTATTGCCAAATTGGCCACTAAGAAACAAGGCCTGTACACCCCTCTGCCTACCCCCGACAAGCCCTGGGAATCCATCTCAATGGACTACATGTCAGGCCTTCCATCCACCAATCGAGGAAATGACTGTGTTTTTGTGGTTGTTGATCACTTTTCTAAGATGGTGATTCTGGACGCCTGCAAGAAGAGCATCACAACGTAGGCCATTGCCAATCTCTTCTTTGAATGAGTGTGAGTACATTTTGGGATACCACAAACCATTATATTAGATCAAGACAACCGATTCATCAACACATTCTCGTCGAGCCTCTGGTCACTACTCAACACCAAGCTCACCAAATCCACTACCTTCCACCCCTAAATGGATGGCCAAACTGAGGTCATCAACCAAATGATCATGCATATCCTGCGCATGTACAATTCTAAGCACCCCCACACATGGGATGAGAGTATTCCCTATGGTTATCATAACTACAACAAATCCATACATAGCTCAACCAACCACAACCCCTTTCAGGTGGGGTTGGGATTTCAACCATTGGGTCCCATGGATGTTGCACTACCCCTTGCGGCCACCCAGGAAAACTCGTCCCATGCTTAAACTGAAGTTGACAAAGCCACCCGGTTCATTGAGCGGATCCATCACATCCACCAATAAGGTCAGGATATTTTACAGAAGTCCAATACCAAGTACAAGCAATGCCATGATCAACACTGGGTTCCACACAAGTTTCAGGTGGGATAAAAAGTTTAGTTGTACTTGCATAAATAATGCCTTACAGAGCCCCATCAGAAGCTTCATCCTCTCTGTTATGGACCTTACACTGTCACCAAGGTTGTGGGTGTTATCGGATAAATCGGTAGGTGTGGACACTAATAGATCTCCCTAGATCCACCTAGATCTAGAACAAAACACACCAGAACATGATGCTTTCCTTAAGTTTTAGATATTGAATTTACTAACTAAAGAGGGATGGGTGACATACCATTTAAATGCCGCTTCCTCTCGCCATCACAATCCTAGCTCTGTTCCAATGCTCATACAATGATGAACCTGCAAAAGCACACAACCATCCAAAGTGATAGCAATAGCATACACTCAATAAAAACCTATGTATGTGATCAAGGAATCATACAATAAAACACAACAAGCTTTATAGGAAAGAATCATATTACTGTATCATATTGAATGTGAAAGAGAGATTACAAACGTGGCCTTGATGTCGTAAGATCCCTTCCAACTATCCTTCATTCCCCACACACTTCCATTCCAAGAATTCTGAGAGCACAGATCTGATAATATTCACAATCTATCTTGACAAAGGCAAAACTCAAAGACACTCCAACCAAGCTAATAATTCCAAGCCAAATCCAACTTAGCCC
>SNQJ01S0024765.1:164036-185774 GCA_010110895.2 Picea sitchensis | reverse complement strand
ATACGACCCTAACAAACAGTCTCCCGAAAACCAATCCAAGCCACATGAAAAGAAGGGTCACGAAAAGATGAAGGACACTTGAAAATTGTGTGATTTCCATAAAATCCCCTGGCACAACACCGATGAATGTCACTCAAAACAGTTATTGGTGGAAGATATCAAAGACAAGTAGTCGAAACATGATTCAGAATCTGATTCAAAAAATATTGATAGAAGACAAATCATCGATGCAAACCCCACTACTATTGCCACAACCACAAAAATTCAACTAGAGAACCCACAAATCCTAAAGAGGGGGAGCACCTTTTTCATTCATAGATGTGGGTGAAGGGGACCATGCTACATTCAAAAGAACCTCATCTTAGCAGAGGTTTTCAAACAATTGCGATTGTCGACAACACCAAACCCGCAAACATACAACATTGGGTGGTTTCATCAGGGATGAGATCTTTGTGTCAGGGAATAATGTTGATTGTCATATGACATCCAACATTTTAAGGATGAGGTATTATGTAATGTTTCCCCATTGGATGTTTGTGATGTTCTCTTCCGACAACCATATATGTGGAAGCACCATGCTATCTACGAGTCTCAACCTCGTAGTGTCATTGTTACTCTAGGGGGTCATCTCTATAGGATAGCAGAGGTAGTTCCAACTACTGTCTCACCTAGACAATGTCGCAAGGTAGTATCTCATACTACAAAATTCATATTTTTCACAAACTTTTCAAAAGGTGAACAAAAGGATACTACAACCACTACAGCCTCGGCCGAATCACCTTCTATCCAATAGAAGCAAGCCAACAAGATTGCAACAAAGTGTAAAGATTCCTTCTGCAAATAGGAATCTCATGTATCCAAACTTGTTTAAAAGGTCCAACCCTTCCAGCCACAGGTTTGTGACAACCTTCAACAAGCTAAGCAATGCAACTTCTCCAACACGGCAAGCAACTCATCAAGATGCAGATTCAACAAACACTTTTCCCTCTCACCCAGACACTCAAATCAATGGAGACTATTTATTCCTAAGGAATTAGGATTGATCCATATGGATATCGGTGCCCACCCACCTTTTTGAACTATCTCAAAACAATTTTTTGGCAATTTTGGCAATTTACTATTTTAAGCAGTTTTTAACTTTCGGGGCCATTTTTAGGGCCTAAATGAAGGTTTTTCAGGATAGAGTTTCTCAATGATAGCTCAAGGATTTGATTGAGGCCCCAAAACGAATCTCCTTGAAGATACCTTTTCAACGAGCTATTGTGCACCCCAAACAGAGATCGTATGCCAAAGTTACACCCTCGGGAAGTTCATACACCAAACTACGCAAAATAGGGTCCACAAAATTGTTGGTTTTTCATCTTTAGGGGTTAAGGTTTTGGATTTTATTTACGATAAAAATGGCCTAATTGTAAAATCATCTTCTTGCGAATGCAAGTAGAAGACACATCTCTTCTTAGAGATAAGCTACCACCATTATAGTGAGTCTTTCACTCCGTATTTTTATAGCCTCTGTACATTTTGGCTCATTAATAGAAAATTGTGTATTACTGTATCTCTGTGTTTATGGATACATCTTTGATACATTTCTGTTATATCATTTGATATCATATACATCTCTGTACATTGAATTATTATATTGCCACTCTCATTTCGTGCCAAAAATAATCTGGCTCACACATCCCCAATGAGTTCTATGGTAGTCAGAATTATTACGCTTCATTCATTTTCATATTATTTGTAAAATTTAATCCCCGCACTGAGGTCATTTTTCTTACAGGTTCAAGTATGTGGCCTCAAAATAAGAGAACAAGTAAGGTATATGGGACCGACGCCTCGGGTAGTGGCCAACAAATGGAAGGAAATCCATAAATAATTAGACCCACTTACAATGATACATTAGGAATCCTACTGAAGGATGATTAAACGTTGAAGTGGGGAGAAGTATACCACATGTTCAAAAAGTATAAATTCTCCTCTGAATACGAAGATCCAGAAGAGCTTAAGGTGTTCAAGAACATCCGAAATTCAAGCATTTTTAGAGTAGAAGAACACTCGGTGGTGTTCCCATGTGTAGAATCCATCACATGTATTTTGAATAATATCGATATAAGTGGCAGATATATCTGCAATTCTAGGAAGGACACCATAACTTCATTCAGACCTGAATATCTAGCCAAGTGTTATCACATTGAAAAGGGAAGTAAGAAGTTGGATAGTAAGCTTCTTAGTGAGTTTGAATACACGTCGAAGGACTTGTTTCCCAAATGGTATAGCACCGACATACAATTCAAATAAAGACCCAAAGGAGCATACCCCACAAGTTCCCTGAGAAGACCTTAATAGTACAAAGCAACCATTTTGTATCGACTATATGGGAAACATGACACATTCCAGTTATCTTTATCGTATATGACTCTGATAGAATAATGCATAGATGAAGGAATAACATTCAATCTGGATGACATCCTATCTAAAAATATCATAGTGATCATATCAACATTCAAAGGGGCCCAGCCCGAAATGTTTCCAATCTTTCACATGTCCTTGTACCTCTTGGACATTACGTGAACAACCCATAAGTAACCTAGGATGGTGTGGATCTAGAATCCATATAACCCGAAAAATCTTCTGTACTATAAAGTGCTATGGCAACACAAATACTGCACAAAATACTAGAAGATATGCAACCATTTCCTGTCTCCTTTATACAAGATTGTATGTTGCACTACTCCTCCTTACATGACTGATAAAGCTACCATGACTTGATGTTGTGAGAGAGTCTTAAAAAAACCCCAAAAAAACATCTCGTCTAATCACTTAGCCATTGTTGTTCATTGAAGTTTTTTGATTCATATTCTTACTTACTCCTGTTTTCTTCTTGTAGCTGAAGTTTTCTCACATAGTCTTATAAAATAATTAAAACCATTTCTCATTCTTCCTCATTTTACTTCAATTCTTCATATTTTTTTTTAATTAATTTTTTTTTGGTATTTATATTAATAAATGTATATAGTTTTAATTATTAAAAATAAATGTGGCTTTAAAAAAATGACTTATTTATTTAAATTAATAAAACTAAAAAAAATTATCAAATTTAGAAGGTTAAAAACCTAAACTAACACTCATTTGAACACCTAAAAATAATAACTATATATAATGTCTAAAAGAAATTATACATTCTATAATTACTCTCATTCCTTATTTCAATGTAAATTTTGAATACTCTATTAAATAAGTTAAAAATAAGTAGCATGTACATTACGTAAAAAATGTAAATCACTTAAAAATAAGTCGCATATACATTATGTAAAAACTGTAAATAGTATATAATTTATATAAAGATCAAGTAAAAATGAAAATAAAGATCAACTATTCTGCTTCCCTGATGTAGTTCACATAAAGATCAAGTAAAAATAAAAATAAAAATCAAATAAACTTTGGTTGGGCATTTTTGCTCGTCAAGAGGATGAAATAGCATATGAAAAGGCCAACTTCAAGCTGAAACTGGGTGTCGCCTGTTTCCTAAACATAAGTTCTATGTTCCTCTCTATATCACCACATTCACCATTATTGTTCTTGTGCGGGCTCGTATGAGAACTTAAATGGTCCCCTGAAGTCCTAAACCTCCTAAAGTCATAAGCCATTACATGTCTTGGCATCTAATTTCCTCGTTGTAATCGTGGCTGGGAATGTTCATGGGGCCTTCCTTCTTAGGTATTTTTAGCTTGAGGTTGGCCCTGTCATATGCTATTGCAGCCTCTTGACGAGCAAAAATGCCCAACCAAATTTTATTTCCTCTTGTGTGGATCACAGCTTCCCATCTACCATTTTCTTGAGCAACCTTCTTTGTAACGCGACTTGGACCGATGATGAGAAAATTCTTTGTAACGTGACTTAGAGAGATGGTGATCAGGACCCGACAATCTCTTTCCTCTTCCGCAGTTCTCATCTCCCCATCTACAGTTATTCTGAGCAGCAACTCCTTTGAAAGGCCACTTGGACCCATGATGATCAACATCGGGCAATTTATTGAAAATTTCATTCGAACCTTCCATCATCCTCACCTCCCTTAGCTACTTTTATGCTGCACAAATTATATACAAGTAGCAACAACCACTTTATAAAAGTGGTTGATATATCCTTAATGAGGTCATTTTTCACTTTTCTAAATTATTGGGGTAGATCAGCTTATATCAACAAATTTAGAAAAATGATTGTTGCTAGTTGAGAGAGGACATACCGTGAGGAGACGAACATTAATATATTAATTAATTATTATATTAATGTAATAATATGTAATAAATATGTAATAATGTAATACAATAATGTATTATATTAATGTATAAATTAAATTATTGATATACATGAGTGTACAATGTAAAGTATTAATTGATTACTACAATAATAAGGTAATGCATTAATAATACAATAAATACATTAAATGAATTAATAAATGCATTAATTAATTCATGTATTAAATGCATTAAAGTATATACTAATAAATGCTTTAAAGTATACACACTAATTAATTGATATATTAATAATGTAATGATACATTAATGTATTAATGTAATGCATAAATTAATGTACTAATTTACATTAGTGTATAAAGTAATGTATTAATAATGTATTGTATTAACTAATTTATATATTAATACATTAATAAAGTAGAAATACATTAATTTTAATGTCTTTAGTAAAATATTATTAAAGTATTAATACAATAACAATGCATTATTGATGATGATGATGATTAACATCCACTAAGACTGAATTGGTATATTGGACCTTAAGAGGGTAAGTGATTACTTGTGATTCTTTAGAATTTTGTTTATGTACTTGAAAAGCATTAAGAGAAGATTTCCAAGATCACCATACTTTTGTTTAGTTAAGAGGTTAGGAAGCTTGGTAGTGTAACAAATACTTTGAAAATGACATCTAATATGGGTATAGGCTGGACAATCTAAGAGAAAGTGTTTTTCATATTCAACCTTCTTAGTGTCACAAAGGTGACACACTCTTTCATCTGTTGGCATTTTAGGAATTGACCAACACCTAGTTTCACTATGGAGCTCATGAGAATTTGTAACGTGTATCTTAGGAATGCTTATTTTTTTCTTTACACATGGAAAAACAGATAGATAATTTTGATCTTCTAGATTAGGGTTGATTACATCATTATAATACCTTAGTTTTTTTTTCTTCTAACTCTTTATCACACCACATTTTCTCCTTAAATTTTAATCTGATGTTTTTCTTAATAGTATATTTATTATGCAAAATGGTGTCTTCCATGATTCCCCAATAGTTTATCTAAGACTGGGCATCTTTATGCCATCCTCGCTTGAGTCGATGGTGGTTATGACTCGATTCTGAAGCAATTTTAGGAAGCCTCTTGTCTTCCATGTTGTTTAACTTGTTCTTATACATTAGGTATCTAGTCAAAGCCATTCTTTCAATGGGGGGGAGGCTTTTTTCTAAGAGGAGGATGGGATAGGGCATATTTCCTTTAATTTTGAGATTACAGGTTATCAAATTCTTTTGTATTTTCTCTTTCTTTCTCTAATTCACGAGAGATACTATAGCCCTAGACTTGACATCCATAAAGAATAAAAGGTGTATTAGGAGTCTCAAATAGGAGCTTCTTCTTATCCCAACTCCAAAGATCAGTTGATTTAGAATTGTTTTCAAACCCATAATAATCAATCCATCCCCCAATAATCCTTTTCTCAATCCTATAATTCCAATTGAGCTTGTGGTGAATATTAATTCCAAGATATTTGTATGAAGTCACTTCCTCCAAGTTGTTTTTTTCATATACAAAGGTATCATAAGGAATCTTATTGTATTTAATCATCACGGCGTTAGTCTTATCAATATGAACAGTCATACCCATATTGGAGCAAAAATCCTCGAGGATTCTTAGCTAGTTTGCAAGATCATGGGGACTACTTGCCATAAGAACAATATTGTTGGCATAAACAAGAATATTGATGACTATACCAATGATATTATGGTCGACACAACCTACTTTTTCAAAGAAATCTTCTAGCTTGTCAATGTATATGAAAAAAAGGCTAGCAGACAAGGGAGAACCTTGTTTGACTCTGATATTTCATTTAATCTCTTTTGACCAGCTCTCAGTGTTTTTAAACTTAGGATTAACATTCTCATGCATCCTTATTGAAACAACCCTCAACTCGAGAGGCACTTTTATTTCTTCCAACCTATTCTAAAGTTATTTCCTAGTAACCATGTCAAAAGATTTTATAAAGTAAGAAAAACAACAAAAAAGATTGATTTTGGTATTGTGTAACTCCTCTGAAATGATCCTAAAGGTAACAAGATGGTCCAAAGTTGAATGATATCTCCTAAACCCAGCCTGGCCTTTAGATATTTTATCGTGACATTCTATCCAAAGGTTAATCTTCTTTTCCAAAATAATTCCATAGAGTGCTGCAAACCCCCTACTTCAGTAGGGTTTTGCGACCTCCCGGTCTCTAGATCGTTCTCTTCCCTGAGACGAAATGGCCCTTTGGCTCCTACTGGAATCCTTTGGATGGATCCACAGGTCCCTTCGTCCTCTGGTACAATTCTTGAGAAAACCTGCGCGGGCCTCCTTTTCGTGTTTCGGGGTTTCGCAATTTCGCGAGCCGGGACTCCACATCTCCTGGCTCCTAGTCTCTCGAACACCCAAACCCCGAAATGACAAAATCTATCGTGACCACGTTTCTCCTTTCGGGATTTCAGAATTCACGATTTCGTGATTCCAGCGAGAGACGGTTTTTGGTCCTTCAACCTCTCGGATCTCGGAATGTCGAAAAGGGATTAATGGGCTTTAGATCCTCCCTTAGCCTCTGTCCATGTGGCCACAGCTCTGTGTCCATGTGCTTAACGCCAAAGTGCTATTGATTTTTGTGATTCAGGGAATCGCGATGCAAGCGCTCCCTAGTTCTCTATCTTTCAAAATCTTGGTTCACGAAATGTCGAACTGGCTTGACGTTCGCTCCTTCGGGGTTTCGCGATTCGGGGAATCACGATGCAAGGGTCCCTCCTTTCCTCTTTCGAACCCCTGCTGGCCGAAATTCCGAAATGGTAAAATACCGAAATGTCTCAGGAATTTATCCTCCGGTTTTTTTTTGTGAATCACAACTTCGGGTTTCACTATTTTAGGAAATCCAATTGCAAGGGATATCTCTGCCCCTTGGAACCCTAGGTGGCCAAAATGCCTAAATGCTAAAAGGGATAATTGAGACTTTTACCGAAAAGGAATTTCGGATTTCGCGACTTTCGGGTCCTGATGCAACTTCTTTGACTCTTCAACTTCTGAAACCCAAAATACCGGGAACTAGAACTTCAAATGTCAGCCATCCCGTACCTTCACTCTTTGAGCCCCTGGTTTCTGAAACTCTGAAATATAGAAATACCCTGGCATTCTATGAATGACTCACAACAATCCCTAGGATCGACGGTTCCGATCGAATTGTGATTTTGCTATTTCACAGTTTGAGATTCTGAAAGATAAGAGTCTCTGTATTTCCAACTCGCAGTACCCGAAATCCCAAAATGGGTGTCGAGAAACTCTCGCTGCTAATCTCCTCATAGATCCACCTAATCCAACGGCCTGTGGGGTTTCAGTATTCCTCCTTGAGGACTCTCCACCATCCATTCAAATCTTTGAACTCCCCTCACTTGGATCTATGCAGCGTTAAGGTCCACGCTCCTTCTTCCAATTGGATGATCCATGGGAATATCCACAGTGATTCGACGCTTGGCGATGTTCTTCCTCTTGAGCTTTTACTCAATTCTGACTTAGAGGATTGTCTAATTCTAAGATGACTCAGCCNCAGCGTTAAGGTCCACGCTCCTTCTTCCAATTGGATGATCCATGGGAATATCCACAGTGATTCGACGCTTGGCGATGTTCTTCCTCTTGAGCTTTTACTCAATTCTGACTTAGAGGATTGTCTAATTCTAAGATGACTCAGCCTTCGTTCCTTCCAAAGAATGAATTCTTGGTCTCAACAACACCTTTCGAAGTGTTATCCCTCCTGAGCTTTGTCTAGTTCAGACTTTGATCTCCTGTACACTCCTTGCGTCTGAGGGATTCAATGATTCAGATCCAAGGGGTTTCTCACAAAGAAATTCCTCTTGATCTCTTGGTGTTCTCTCTTCTCTCGATGCACACCTTCCAGAGCTTCAATGAAGAGAAATAATTGAAACTGTTAAAAATCTTACAGTGATATTCACTTGTTTATAAAACATAAAATAACAGGAAAATGCACACAGTCCAAACACCATACATTTGGATCAATTTTCCATTTTGTTATATTCAAAAGTTCCCAATGGATACATACACATACAAATTATAGTAGCGCAAAAATTGAGATTTTTTGCTCCGATGCAGTTCTCTTACAACTAACTTTTCTCTGTATTCCAGCTCTCTCTTCTAACTGGATGCGTCAACTTCTACATAACTCAAAGATGTTTTTAGGGTTTTCCTGGCTACTTGCCACTCTAAGATTCACACTACACTATATTAGTTCAGTCGCATTCCAAAGCCGAAGTGGAAACTCCTGCTCTGTTCACAATTTTCAAAACGTGCCTCAAAGGGTAAATTTCGGCATCGGTTCAAGCATGCCTCCAATGGTGAATTATGGCGTTGAGTGAAGCATATTTCAAAATCGACTGCAACTATCAACGTTGAATTTATGGAATAATTCACATGTGTTGAGTGGTCTTTCCTCTGCGCACTTGCCAACGATGCTCCTGCATCATACTCCCCTTGACAAAAATTCATGGACTCCTGTCCATGAGCTCTTCTATGGATTTTCTCTACTTCTGGATAGCAGCTTCATTTTCCCAACTAGCATATTCTATTGGGTGTCCCTTCCATTTGACCAGATACTCAAAATAATTCTTCCTCTTGGTCTTTTTGCCAATCCTCTGATCTAGAATTTTCTCCATCTACAACTTTTCTGCCACAGGCATCTGTTTCTCCCACTGAAATTTTCCTTGATCTTCTGGCCTTTCTGTGTCATCTTCCCTGTAAGGGTATAGGTCTGAAACATTGAATATGGGTGAACTTCCCACACCATCTGGAAGATCGATCTCATAGGCGTTTGCATCAAACTTCCTCAAGATCTTACAGGGTCCTATCTTTTTCATCTTCAACTTGTTATATGTTCCCCTAGGGAACCTTTCCTTTCTGAGATGTGCTAAAACTTGATCTCACACTTCAAATTGAAGTTCCCTGCGATGTTGATCAGCTCCGTGTTTGTATTTATGATTAGAACTATGTAATTGTTCTTTGATCCGACCATGGAGTCTTTGCATTTCAGCAGTAAAATCCTCTGCTCCAACGCTTCTGATCTCTCCCTGTTCCAAGTCCCTTAACTCAGACGCTCCCCTCGGTTGCATTCCATATAGTATTTGGAATGGGCTCCTTCTAGTGGTTATGTTTGGTGAGGCATTGTATGTAAATTCTGCTTGTGGTAGAATCTGATCCCACTGGTTATGGTGTTCAGTAACCAGGCTTCTCAATAATTTTCCGAAACTTCTATTTACCACCTCAGTCTGCCCATATGTGTGAGGGTGATAAGTTGAGATGAAGGACAAATCTATCCCCATATTCTTCTACAATGTCCTCCAAAAGTGACCAACAAATTTTGTGTCTCTATCTAAGACAATGCTTCTGGGTAGGCCGTGAAGTCTCACAACTTCTCTGAAAAACAGATTTGCAACATGTGTTGCATCATTGGTCTTATGGAATGGGATGAAATGTGATATCTTTGAAAACCTATCCACCACCACAAATATGGAATTGAATACCCTTTGTGTTCTTGGAAATCCCAACATGAAATCCATGCTTATTGCATCCCAAGCCCTGTCTGGTATTGGAAATGGTTGATACAATCCATTGTTCTGCCTTTTTCCCTTTACATGTTGGCAGATTCTACATATGTTCACCAACTTTATCACATTTGTTCTCATACCTGGCCAATAGTATGAGCTTCTCAACTGTGCAAACATTTTATCATAGCCGAAGTGTCTAGCCAATCCTCCACTATGCTTCTCCTTCAGAAGGTTGTCCCTCATTGAGCATCTTGGTATGCACAATTGATTTCCTTTCAACAACAATCCCTCCTAAACCATATACTCTATCCACTGACTTCTATCTCTCAGTACAGGGCTTGTACATGCTTCGTAGGCCTCCTTGAAATCTATATCATCACAATACATATCCTTAAGGTGTTCAAACCCCAAGGTCTTCACCTGGAATTCCTACAGAATTAAACATCTCTTGCTTAACGCATCAACAACTTTGTTAGCATTCCCAACAATATGTTTTATGACAAAAGTAAAATTTTGCATAAATTCAACCCATTTTGCATGTCTCTGATTCAGTTTTTCTTGTCGGGCTATGAATTGTAAAGCTTGGTTATCGATGTATAGGAGAAACTCTTGCGGGACAAGATAATGCCTCCATTTCTTCAAAGCTTGAATTATGGCATAAAACTCTTTGTCATATGTGGATTATTTCCTCTTAGTCTCATTCATCTTCTCACTGAAATAGGTAACAGGTCGATTGTCCTAACTCAGAACTGCTCCTATTGCAACTCCACTTGCATCACATCTTACCTGAAATGTATTTTCGAAATTCAACAAGACCAGAACTCGTCATTCTATTACCTTCTCCTTTAGTATATTGAATCTCCTTTCATCCTCCTCTATCCATTTAAAAGACTTGTGTCGCTTCTTTACTGTATCCATCATGGGTGCACAAATCCCACTGAAGTCTCTAATAAATTTTCTATAAAAACTTACTAAGCCATGAAAGATCCTTACCTCGAACATGCTCCTTGGTGACGACCATTCTCTGATCACTTTCACCTTCTCTGGATCCATCTTAAGTTCATTCGAAGAGATCATGAAACCCAAATAAATGAGTTATGTCTTCATAAAAGAGGATTTCTTCAAATTGATCAACAACTTCTCCTGTTGTAGCCTCCCCATTACTAGCGTTAGGTGCCTCAAATGCTCCTTTTTAGTCTTGCTAAAAATCAGTATATCATCCAGATATACAACCACGAACTTGCCAATGAAATCTTTTAGAATTTCATTCATCAACCTCATAAAAGTACTCGGGGCATTCGTTAAGCCAAATGGCATAACTAGCCACTCATACGGACCTTCATTTGTCTTAAAGGTTGTTTTCCATTCATCACCTTCTCTCATCCTGATATGGTGATATCCACTTTTCAGATCTATCTTGGAAAAGAAATTTGCTCCACTTAAGAAATCCATTAAGTCGTCCATTCTCGGTAAAGGAAATTTGTGACTGATGGTGATCTTGTTTATGGCTCTCGAGTCTGTGCACATTCTCCATCCTCCATCTTTCTTTGGGATTAACATAGTTAGTACTACACATGGGCTCAAACTTTCTCTGACCAAACCCCTATCCAACAATTCCTGGACTTGGTTCTTCACCTCCTCATTTTCTCGAGGTGTTAATCTATACGCTGCCTTGTTTTTCATGCTTTCTCTTGGTATTAAGTTGATATGATGACTAATACTCCTGATGGGTGGCAATGAGTTTGGAAATTCATCCACCACTATATTCACAAAATTATCCAGCAGCTCCTGAACTTCTTTAGGTAAATCATCCATTGATGTACTCGTAAGGATGACTCTAGGCTTCCTCACCATAGCAAACTGCATCTCCTATTCTTCCTTGACTTCTTTCAAGAGTTCCTTCCCACTCATGATAAGTATGCTTGTGCTGGCTTCCTATTTCTCTCTCTTCTCCTCCATTGGCAGTAACATATGCGTCCTACCATTCTTCTCCAATGTATATTTATTTTTCCTCCCATCATGAATGACATTTCTGTCAAACTGCCATGGTCTTCCCAACAGAATATGGCATACGTCCATGGGAATTACATCACATAGGATTTCATCCCTATATCCTCCTATTTTAAGTTCAACCAAACATTATTTAGTGATCATTACCTGTTGTCCTTTTTGCAGCCATGAGACTTTGTATGGCCTTGTATGTATAGTTGTCTTCATCTCCAATTTATCCACCATCTTTGTGGATACTAGGTTTTCAGTAATCCCATTGCCAATGATCACCTTGCATACTTTTCCCTTAGTCTTGCAAGCTATCTTGAAGAGACTATTTCTCTACACTGGATTTTCAAATTCTGCCTCTATTTTTAAGAGAACTTTTCTCAACATCAGGGATGCTCCATCCTCTTCTCCTTCTACCTCAACATCTCTTCGTTGTGATTATGAAATGTGGGCTTCTCCTCTTTCCTTCTTCTTCTCGGGACATTCCCAAGACATGTGCCCTACCTTTACATAGTTATAACACCTTACTCCTCCTCTACCTCTTCCTCTAGAAGAGTTTCTTCCACCACTTTGTCTTCTTCATGAAATTCCTCCTTGTTCTGAGTGATTGTGTGATTTCTCAGCCTCATCCTTAGACTGATGTGCTCTATCATGGTTAAATCCCTTACTTTTTCTTGGGATCGAGCCTTTACCTCTTCCTCATTGGTTCTGTTTTCTAGCCAGCTTCTCCTCTGCCTTCAGTGCAAACTGATAAGCATATTCCACTATCCTCACTGACATCATGCTAAGTTTATCCTGAATTTTATATCTCAATCCATTTAGATATTTGACGACTCTTTCTTCATCTCTCTCCCATTGTCTAGTTCTTATGTTCAGTCGGTAGAAATCCTCGGTGTACTCCTTGATTGTCATCCCTTTCTGTCTCAGGTTCTGTAGCTTCCTGAAAAGATTGATCTAGTAGTCTTTGGGTATGAACTTAGCCTTCAGTTTGGCTACCATCCTGTCCCAACTCTTTATCCTCTATTTTCCTTTATTTCTCCTCTCAGCCTGTGGTTCATCCCACCACATTGCTACATGCCCTTTTAGCTGGGTGACTACCTGCATCACCTTCTTCTCCTCATCGACATATTCATAGTCGAAGTGTTTGTCCATGGACCTTATCCAGTCCAAAATTTCTTCAACATCTAGATTTCCCTCATACATGGGGACCTCTATCTTAACTCTGCATCCCAATCTAGCAACTTCTCTCAACAAACATTCTTCTATAGCATCCTCTCCCGTAGCTTCTTCAACCTCAACCTCTTCACTTTCTACATCACTGACATCCCCAACGTCAGATGCTCTTCTTTGTGTTGCTTCCATTGTTTCCAATTAGGTGTGAAGCTCTCGCATCTCGCTCTCTACAACACGGTTGCTAAAGGTGGCTCTCGTTTTCTTGGTGGAATTATGTCGACTATCTATCACACAAAGAGTACAACTTCGAGTTATCTGTCTCCTTCTTTTCCTTCTTCGCCTGAAGTCTACAAACGAAAAACTAATGCTCTGATACCACTTGATGTAGACCCCCTACTTCAACAGGGTTTTGTGACCTCCCGGTATTTGGATCGTTCTCTTCCTGAGCTGAAATGGCCCTTCGGCTCCTACTAGAATAATTTGGATGGATCCACAAGTCCCTTCATCCTGTAGTACAGGTCTTGAGAAAACCTTTGTGTGCCTCCTTTTCTTGTTTCAAGGTTTCACGATTTCACGAGCCAGGACTCCATGTCTCATGGCTCCTAGTCTCTCGAACACCCGAACCCTGAAATGATAAAATCCACCGTGACCACGTTCCGCCTTTCGGGATTTCGGAATTCACGATTTCGCGATTCCAGCAACAGACGGTTCTTGGTCCGTCAACTTCCCGGGTCCCGAAATGTCGAAAAGGGATTAATGGGCTTTGGCTCCTCCCTTAGCCTTCATCCACGTGAGCACAACTTTGTGTCCACGCGCTTAACACCGAAGTGGTATTGATTTTTTTGATTTGGGGAATTGTGATGCAAGCGCTCCCCAATTCTCTATCTTTCAAAATACTAGTTCACGAAATACCAAACTAGCTTGATGTTCTCTCCTTCGGGGTTTCACTATTCGGGGAATCACAATGCAAGGGTCCCTCCTTTCTCCTTTCAAACCCTCGGTGGCCGAAATGCCGAAATGGAAAAATGCCGAAATGTCCCGGCGTTTTATCCTCCGGGTTTTTTTGTGAATCACAACTTCGAGTTTCACGATTTCGGGAAATTTGATTGCAAGGGATATCTCTGACCCTTGGAACCCCTAGTGGCTAAAATGTTGAAATGCCAAAAGGGCTGATTGGGACTTTTACCGAAAAGGAATTTCGGATTTCATGACTTTCAGGTCCTGATGAAAGTTCTTTGACTCCTCAACTCCTGAAACCCGAAATGATGAAATATCGGGTACTGAAACTTCACAATTCAGGCCTCTTGTCCCTTCACTCTTCGAGCCGCTAGTTGCCAAAATGACGAAATACAAAAATACCCTAGCGTTCGATCAATAGCTCGCAACAATCCTTGGAATCGAAGGTTCCGATTTAATTGTGATTTCGCGGCTCGGGATTCTGAAAGACAAGAATCTCTGTCTTTCCAACTCGCGGTACCCAGAATCTCGAAATGGGCATCGATAAACTCTCACCTCTAACCTCCTCGCAGCTCCACCTGATCCAATGGCTTGCGGGATTTTGGTGTTCCTCCTCGAGGACTCTCCACCATCCGTTTAGATCTTTGAACTCCCCTCACCTGGATCTATGCAGCGTTAAATTCTGCACTCCTTTTTCTAATCGGACGATCGACGAAAATTTCCACAGTGATCTGACACTCGACGACGTTCTTCCTCCTGAGATTTTACTCGATTTTGACTTAGAGGATTTTCTAAGTCTATGATGACTCAGCCTGCGTTCCTTCCAGGGAATGAATTCCTGGTCTCGACAACACCTTCTGAAGTGTTATCCCTCCTAAGCTTTGTTTGGTTCAAACTTCAATCTCCCGCTCAATCCTTGTGTGTGAGGGATTCGATGATTCAGATCCAAGGGGTTTCTCACAAATAAATTCCTCCTGATCTCTTGGTGTTCTCTCTTCACTCGATGCACACCTTGCAGAGCTTCAATGAAGAGAAACAATTGAAACTGCTATAAATCTTACAGTTCTATTCACTTGTTTATAAAATAGAAAATAATAGGAAAATGCACACAGTCCAAACAACATACATTTGGATCAATTTTCCATTTTGTTATATTCACAAATTCCCAATGGCTACATACACATACAAATTACAGTAGCGCAAAAATTGAGATTTTCTGCTCCAATGCAGTTCTCTTACAACTAACTTTTCTCTGTATTCGAGCTCTCTCTTCTAACTGGATGTGTCAACTTCTACATAACTCAAAGATGTTTTTAGGGTTTTCCTGGCTACTTGCCTACTCTAAGATTCATCCTACACTATCTTAGTTCAGTTGCATTCCAGAGCTGAAGTGGAAACTCCTACTCTGTTTACAATTTTCAAAACGTGCCTCAAAGGGTAAATTTCGACATCGGTTCAAGCGTGCCTCCAAAGGTGAATTCTGGCACTGAGTGAAGTGGATTTCAAAATCGGCTGCAACTGTCAACGTTGAATTTTTGGAAGAACTCACACGTGTTGAGTGGTCATGCCTCTGCGCGCTTGCCAACGATGCTCCTGCATCATAAAGCTTGGCTAAAATCGAGCTAATCATAATGGTCCTATAATTAGAGGGAATGTTTCTATCTCCATTTTTAAAAATAGGAACAATGAGGTTTTGCATCGAGGCTTTAGGGAATCCCTCCTTGACTACTAAATTGAAGAGCTTGTGTATGTGAGGAATAAGGATTGGCCCTTTGATTTTAAAAATTTCATCCTCGTAGCCTTCAATGTTCTTAGCTTTCCCATTTGCAAGTCCCTTAACCCCGAACTCTATGTCATCTATAAAAAAAATATTCCTTTGTAGGGACAATAGGAATGGTGTCCATGGAATTAGAAAACTCATAAATACTTTTAAGGTAGGAATTCCAGTCCCTTAAAGGAATCCTATTATTTTCTTTAGTATTGCAGTTTATAATTTGGCTCTAGAACTTCTTAGGATCTAGCCGATATAGTTTTGAAAATTGTTCTTTCCTTTTATTGATATAGTGCCTTTTTTTTTCCTTTTAATTGGAGATTTGTACATATTGATCTTATCAATTTTTAAGGAGTCATTAGAAGCACCCCTAATGGATTTCCTAGAAATTTTACATTCTTTATCATACCAAGCGTTGGTCATTCTATTATTCTTTTTATAGGACACCTTGAAAGAGAACTTGTTAGTGGAAGTGGAAAGGGTAGTTGTAAAAGTATGATAGTGTTCTTCAATGTTGTCCTTATAAGTTAGGATATTTAATTTACTATTTAAATCCTTTAAGAAAATGTCAATTTTACTTTTTTCAAAGCCCAAATTCCTTTGATTATCGGAATTATCTTCAATGGTGGTCATATACATGCAAAAGTTTAGAGTTAGGGTTAAAGGTTTATGATGAGAGTGAGGTTGATGGTCATTTAAAAGGTCAAAAGTTGTTATTTGGTTGGAAACGGGGATATCAAATATCACATAATATACAACACTACTACCTAGCCCATGAATACAAGTCATGTGATTGGAGTTTGGCCACTTTATTACTCCATTTGAAATTATTAGGTCTTGAGAGCTGCAGAGATTGACCAACTCAGTACCAAATAAATTCTCAATTAGGTCTTCAGAGCTTCTTTTGTAGCTATTATATAAAATAAGGCTCTCATCTAGCCATAAAGGATTATGGCTGGAATCAATACTTAAAAGAGTAGCTTGTTTAGTTGCAATCCTAGCATTAAAGTCTCGTAGTAGGAGGATATTACCTTCCTTTTTCAAACTATAAATATCTTGTTCTAAATTATTATAGGGATCTTTGTAATGCAATGTATACATTAAAGTATTAATAGATTAATGTATAATGTATAATGCAACATATTAAACTATTAATACATTAATATTGTAATGTATTAATTACATTAATATATTAATACTTAGTAATTAATAGATTGCTAAAGTATGAATACATTAATAAAATAACACATTAATAATATATTATTAAAGTAATAATACATTAATAAATACATTATTAAAGTATTAATACATAAATAAATACATCATTATTTCTTATGGTCATGACTATGAATGACATTAATGCATTATTATACATTGTAGTGTATTAATTTAATGAAGTAATACATTAATACATTTTTAATAAATACATTACTACAGTATTAATATATTGACACATTAATAATTTAGTTATACATTACGGTATTAATTAATTTATACATTAATAAATTATAAATTAATAAGTTACTAAAGTAGAAATACATTGACCTTAGAATATTTAGTAAAACATTTTTAAATATTAATACATTAACAATACAATAAGTTTTTAATGTATCAATTTAATAAAATAATACATTCATATATTTTTAATAAATGCATTACTAAAGTGTTAATATATTAAAATATTAATAAAGTACTACATTGATAAAATGGTAATACATTGACCTTAATGTATTTATTAAAACTTTATTAAAGTATTAATACATTAACAATACATTATTACATTACTTTAATGTAATGTATAAATTAAAGTATTAATACATTAATGTAAAATGTAACATATTAAAGTATTACTACATTAATGATATAAAATATTAATTAATATATTAATACATTGTTAGTTAATACATTGATAAGGTATGCATACACTAATGAAGTAATGCATTAAATTAATAGATTATTAAAGTACTAATATATTAATAAATACATTATTAATGTATTAATACATTAACAAATATATCATGGTTTCTTATGGTCATGACTATGAATGACATTAAAACACTAATAAAATAATACATCATTAAAGTAAAAATACATTACTAAGGTATTAATACATAAATACATAAATTTAATGTATAAATTAATGTATTAATTTACATTAATGTATATTATAATGTATTAATTAATTGATACATTAATAATGTAATGTATCAATTAATTAATACATTGATACAATAATGTGTTAATTAATTGATACATTAGTAATGTAATGTATTAAATAATTAATGCATTGATAAAGTAATGTATTAATTAATTAATACATTGCTAAAGTTATTAATACATTACTAAAGTAATAATACATTAATAAATACATTATTAAAGTATTAATACATTAATATGTTAGTTGACAATGACCATGGTTGACCATGACCATGGTTTACCATGACCATGGTTAACTTTGGTAGACCTTAATTCACTTTGGGAAGGAAAGGTTGACTATGGTTGATGGTGGTTGACCAGGACGATGATTGACTACTGTTGACGAGCGATTTTAATGGTCGACCATGCCCATAGTTTACCTTCATTGACCATGTGGATCTCATTATGGTGGGCCATGTTGATTGTGTTTAACCATAGTTTACTATGGCTCTAGTGCATTGCAATGTTGATAATGTTTTGGTTGCCACATTGCAACATCAAGTTTTGTTTGTCACATTGTGACATAATCTTTTGTTCATAAGATCACATCGTAATGTTATGGTCATCAAATTATGATGAAGGGTTTTTGTTGGTCACATTATGGCGTTGGAATAGGTTTTTTATAGTTCGATAATGGCTTGTGTTCGTCATATTGTGACATCGAAAACTGTTCGTCTCATTGCAATTTTGGTCTATGTTTGTCACATTCCCACATTGGGTTGTGTACATCATATTGTGACCATGGGTAGTGTTCATCCCATTGTGACATTTGGAAATGTTTGTCACAATGCGACATTAGGATATGTGAATCACATTGCAAAGTGAGGATATGTTCGTCGCATTGCGACAACAAGGATATATTTGTCACATTGAGATGTCCATTTAAGTTCATCACATTGTGACCACATGGCTATGTTCATCGCATTAAAACTCGTGTTATACATTATTAAAGTATTAATACATTATTAAATTAATTGACAATGACCATGGTTGGCCATGACCATGGTTAACTTTGGTAGACCTTGGTTGACTTTGGGACTGAAAGGTTGATTATGGTTGATTGTGGTTGTCCTTGACCATGGTTGATTGTGGTTGACTATGGTTGATTGGGGTTTTTTATCGTCGACCATTCCCATGGTTGGCCTTTTTTGACAATGTGGATTTTATTATAGTGGGCCATGTTGATTATATTTAACCATAGTTTAATATGGCCCTATTGCATTGCAATGATCATCATGTTTTGGCTGTCACATTGTGACATTAGGTTATGTTTATCACATTGTGACATAGAATTTTATTCATCACATCACATCATAAGGTTATTCTCATCAAATTACGATGAAGGGTTTTTGCTTGTCACATTATAGAATTGGAATATGTTTGTGATAGTGTCATAGTGGGTTATGTTTGTCACATTGCAACATCAAGAAATGTTCATATCATTATAATTTTTCTTTATGTTTTCCACATTCCCACACTAGATTGTGTACATTACATTGTGATAATGGCTTATGCTCATCCCATTACGGCATCTAGGAATTTTTGTCACAATGCAATTTTAGTATATGTGCATCATATTGCAAAGAGAGGATATGGTCTTCACATTGCGACGATAGGGATATGTTCATCACATTGATACATCCATTTATTTCCATCACATTCCAACCACAGGGATTTGTTCATCCCATTGTGATGATAATGCTATCTTCGTCTCATTGCGACGATAAGGCTATGTTCGACACATTGCGACAATATGCTTATGTTCCTCACATTACGATGATGGGTCTATGTTCATCACATTTTGATGACAAGGATATGTTTTACACATTGCTACATTACCTCGATTGTGAAACTACTATGTTCATCACATTGCAACATTACTATGTGTGTCATGTTGCAACGTCTAATTTTGTTTGTCAGATTGCAAATTTAGGTTATATTCATCACATAAGGTTTACCATTAACTTAAATATGGTTGAATGTTGTTGACGAAGATCAAGAGTATGGTATAATATAGTTGACCTTGCAATGGTTGTCTATGGTTTTCCATGGTTGACTATGGTTAAGTATGGTTGAGCTTGATGTGGACCAAAGTTTAGTAAGGTTTCTCATGGTTGACTATGGATAGTGAGGGTTGTGTAAATTACATTGCGACAATGGGTTATGTTCATCACATAGTCACATTTGGAAATGTTTGACACATTACGATGATGAAATATTTGTGTTAGATTGCGACGATGAAGATATGTTGATCACATTGCGACGAGAAGGCTACATTTGTAACATTGTGACGACAATGATATATTCATCACGATGCGATAATATGCTTATGTTTGTCACATTACATCAACGAGTCTACATTCAACATGTTGTGATGGGAAGGATATGTTCGACACATTGCAAAATTACCTAGATTGGGATGATATTAAGTTAGTGAGATTACAACATTACTATGTTTTTCATGTTGCAATGTTTGGTTTTGTTTGTGATACTACAACGTCACATTATATTCATTACATAAGGTTCCTAATTACCTTAATAACTATGGTTGTCTACTGTTGACCATGATCAAGAGTATGGTTTAATATAGTTGAACTTGCCCATGGTTTTTTATGGTTTTCCATGGTAGACTATGTTTAACCACAGTTGTGCTTGACATGGACCAAAGTTTAGTAAGGTTTCTCATGTTTGACTATGAATGGTGAGGGTTGAAAATGGGTGACCATGCCCATGGCTGATATTCGAAGGCCATGTGGCTCTGATTATGTTCGACCATGTTGATTATGCTTAACCATGGTTTACTATGCCACTATCGCATTGCAATGTTGATTAGGTTTTGTTCGTTAGATTGTGACATTAGTATTTGTTCGTCACATGACATCGTAAGGTTATGGTCATCACATTGTGATGTAGGGTTTTTATTAGACACATTATGTCATTACATTCTCACATTTGGTTATGTTCATCACATTGTCACAGTTGGAAATGGTCCTATGATTTCAATGTTGGTATATCAATGTCACATTCCAACATTGGGTTGTGTACATCACATTGCGACATTGGGATATGTTCGTCACATAGCGACATTTGGATATTTTTGTAGCATTATGAATATGAGATATTTGCATCACAATCTAACGATGAGGCTATGTTCATCACATTGCAACGACAAGGATGTGTTCATCATATTGTGACAATATTCTTATGTTTGTGACATTATGATGGTGTGGCTATGTTCATCACATTGCGATGATGGGGCAATGTTGGACACATTGCGACATTTCTATGTTTGTCATATTGTAACACTACTATGTCCATCACATTGCAACATTACTATGTTTATCACACTGTACCATTCATTTTTGTTCATCAGATTGCAATGTCGGGTTATGTTCATGACCTTAAAAGGTTGATTTATGTTCAACACATTACGTAAAGGAAGTTTTGGCCAATTTCTTTAGAAAATAATCTTTTTTTTTCCTTTCTCACTATCTATTAATACATTAATAACACCCTAAATATTACTACATTAAATATTATTACCCTAACTATTAATACATTATTAATACCCAAACAAAAATTTCCCCTTATCACTAACTATTATTAATACCTTAACTACTAATATATTCAGAAAACATTATTACATAAAGTAATAATAGATTACTAAAATATTAATACATTAATAAAAAATTATTATATAAATGTAGTAATGCATGAATACATTATTAATACATTATGTAGTAATACATTAATAAGTTATTATTAAACATTAATAAAACATTATT
>SNQJ01S0024765.1:134450-163050 GCA_010110895.2 Picea sitchensis | reverse complement strand
AGATCCACTGTTATTCTATTAGAATCAAGTGTTCTTTCAATATTACAAAAAATATCTATAAGATCAATAGTTACTAATATCTCCTCAAAATCTTGATATGTTGATATATACTTTTGAGCAAGTTTCTAGAGAGTTCCTATTGATAGTTGTCAATTGCTTTACATATCATATTCTTACTTATCAGAAAAATAAAAAGTAAACATCCTTCTATTTTCTAGTTACATTGGAATGCAACATTAGAAAATAAAAAAAACTATTAGTATTTAAAACATTTTCTTTGAAGATCTCCTCATAAAAAAATCAACCCATGGGGCTGTCCAAAGATTTTTTGGAGAGTTGATCTTCCACTGTGTTGAATTCTCTATGGATATGCATGAAGGGAGTTCCTTGAAAACTGTCCTTTAAGCATTTAATTTGTTCTTTCCAGCTGTGTAGATAAATTATGTTCATATTTAAGTAGTCATTAATCCAATCAATAGTGACTTTGGAGTCACCAACTACCATCAAATTTCTTATGGATAGTCTCTATGAAAAGAAAAGAAGCCCCCAAAGACCCAAAATTTCATCCTTCATATTATTACCTTTTCCTCCTGTAAAGTGTTCTTTATAACTATGATCAACACTTAATTTTATGAAAATTACAACACCACAAATGTCATTCACATTTGCACTGTCAAAGAAACCTATTGGATTTTCATCAAAGAAGATTGGGTTTGGGATAAAGTCCACTTTGTCCAATTCTCCCTTTCCTTTAAGCTCTTTAATATCAAATATAATTATGGAAATAGTTCTATAGTCCTCTCTTTTCCAATTTTCAAAGAATATTTTGTTCCTGTATTTCCAAATTCTCTAGCTAACCAAAAAGGGTATAAATCTCATCCTTGGATATTTTGTAAACCAGTGCAATAAGTTTCTTTCTAGAGTAGATTGCATCCATGCATCTGAAAAATCAAGGGAGGTTAATATTTATTTCAAAATGTATTGAGTGTATTTACAACGTATGAGTAGATGTTCTATTGTCTCATCATCCTTGAGACATAAACTGTAAACAACAGGTCCAATGCCTCCCCTTTTCCTATGATTTACACCATTGAGGATACAAACTTTTAAGCATAACCACATGAAACATATAATTTTTCTTGTTATACTAACTTTCCAAATGGACTTATACCACCATTTACAAACACCATTATGTGAATTACTAGTAATGCATTGATATGCTAAGTCTGCAGAAACTGATCCAAAATCCTTGTTCCAAGACCAAACAATTTTATCATTTGAATTATTAAGTGAAACTCCACTGCTTTTCAAAATTGTATTGAAATTGTTCCATTGATTTAACAGTTCTCCTCGTAAACCAAGTTGGTTGGCATTTATTCAAATTTGTGAATTGCAAAGTGTGTTTGGAACGACTGCTTGTGCAATGGAAAATATACCATTATTATTGAGGAAATTGATTAAAGGTGAAGAAATTTTAGATGAATAATTACCTCCAATGAAAGGATCCTTTCCAGTAATAACTTGATTTTCCCTCCCTATTTTCCATGCCAACCACTCCTTAATGATATGAAAAGAGCACATAATTGTTTTCCAAAATATAGAGGCACTAGGGTACATGAAGTGTCCTTTCTTTATTCAAGAAGTCAAGTTGACTCCTTTTATATATTTTTCTTTAAGAATTTGACTCCAAACACTATTACCAAATATCCCCCTCTAACAGGATTTAGCAGCTAATGATTTAGAAAACCAAAAAATTGTTTCTTATGAGTTGCAATGGTTTTCCACTTGGATAAATGAAAATCTATTGCTTTGTTTGGTCCTCTCCGTAAAAAAATTGCCATAAGTTGTTGAATTTTGTACATAGTAGAGGAAGAAACCTTCGCTAAACTGAACCAATACACATGAGTAATTTGGAGCAAAACTTTCACTAAAACCAATCTTCCACCTAGAGAGAGCCATCGATATGTCCAAATGTTAATTATTTTAACAATATTCTCAATCAACCAATTCCAATCCACTATTCTGTATCCATTTGGTTTTAAACAAAAACCTAAATATTTCATTCCTTCCTCCAAGTTTATGAATAGAATGATGAACTCTGAAAATATTCTTTGTTTAAGACTGGAGTCAATGTTTCATGCTAGAAAAACAGACTTTTGACAGTTAGCCTCCATACGTGATGTTGTACAAAACAATTCTAAGATTGATTTAAATTTCAGCCATTCTTTATATTCCCCCCCCCCTAGGATTAAGGCATCATCTATGAAGAGAAGATGTGTCATAGTGATTTTGGTGGAAAATTTAAATTCGTTAAAGGACCCTTATTCAACAACTTTCCTCAATAATCTACTAAGACATTCTACAACCAGAAGAAACAATAGCGAAGAAAGGGGACAACCATGTTGGAGTCCACAATGAATTTGGAAGAAATATGTCAGGGAACCATTAATTAATATTGCCATATTTATTGTGGTAATATAATCCATGATCCACTGGGAGATCTCCCAATTTAATCCAATCTGATTTAACAAAATCCTGAGAAAATTCCATCTTACCTTATCATAAGTTTTTTTCATATCCAGCTTGAGTATAATTGTGCTAAGTTTCTTTGTCTTAGAAGGGTGTAATAATTCTTGTGCTATGCCAACAACATAAAAAATTAAGCGTTCCTTTAAGAATCCAAACTGTTCATGTGAAATAGAAACTGCTAATTTTGATTTAATCCTTGTAGAAATAATCTTGGAGATGACTTTGTATACAAAATTACAAAGTGTGATTGGTCTGAAATCATGAAGATTCCTTGTTTTATTAACTTTGAGAATAAGTGCAAAGAAGGTGGAATTAAGTGAACCAGGAATAAATCCAGACAATGGATTCTTCGACATCCATGTGAAGATCCTCCCCCAAGATCTCGAAAAAAAACTAGAAAATTTCTTGTGTCCAACCATCAAGGCTTGGGATTTTGTTGTTAGGCATCTTGAAAATTGTATATTTAACTTCATTAATCGTAACTTATTTACCACTCTAATACAGGTAGATATCGAGGGCCACCCATCTTTTCCAACTGGCTCGAAACAGTTTTTTGATAATTTTGGCAATTTACTATTTTTAGCAGTTTTAACTTTCAGGGCCATTTTGAGGGCCTAAATGAAGATTTTTCAGTATTAAGATTCTAAATGATATTCGAAGGCATAATCAAGCCCCAAAAATTATTTTCCTCTATGATACCTTTCCAACTGGCTATCATATGCCTAAAACGAAGATCGTATGCAAAAGTTACAACCCCAGGAAGTTGATGTACTAACTTACCCAAATGGGGCCCACATGAATTTTGGCGCCTCATATCCTACTGCTAGGTTTTTGGATGTCTAAGGTTTTTGGAATTCATTTTTATTGTAAAAACAATCCTTCAGAGCCTCATTGTAATCATATTCTTTTGAATGAGCACAGTCGTCACATCTCTTCTCAAAGATAAGCCATCACCATTCCAACAAGCTTGTTTCCGCTGCATTTTACAGTTTCATCTTATTTCCTTATTGAATAGAAAACTAGTTTTAATGTATCTCTGTTATTTTTTGTTAAGAACCTATTAATAATATATAGTCATTTATTTCTTCTCATAAAATATGGATAAGTGTTATTAGAGCGGTCTGTTCCTTGTTGTATTAATGCATGTCCCCAACGAGGTCAAAGTACAAAGAGTTGGGTCTCGAGCTTGTTTCTCTTGAGTAAAAAAACTATCACACACCCAAGTGACCTGTCATGGCAGGATAAAATACAAATGGCAAGATAGGATATCCTTTTAAACTATTGATTGAGGAATCCCTCACACAACAAAGGAACAAGATGATGGATAGTTCCATGCAAATACTTCGGCGGCTACCAACAGACGACACATCTTCTTTGAGCAGAGGCACGACTCCCTTCAAGGTACAAATAAAATTTGATATTCCTATATTTGAAGTTTAGATAGAGGTAGATGTTTTAGACAAGTGGTTGAATCTACTAGAAGGGTATTTTTCTATCCATAACTTTTCAAATAGAGAAAATATTATTTTTGCTCTCCTCAAAGCCATTCCCCATGTCAAACATTGGTGGGAAACTTTCTGTGAGCAAAAGGAAATAGAGGAACCCTCATTACTTATAGTCACAACCACCTAGGATTCCTTTAGGGATGATTTTAAGGAACAATACTACCCTTTCAGAAGTTATGATGACTTGTATACCAAATGGACCACACTACGGCAAGAAAGAGACAAAGCAGTGCCAAATTTCATGAATAGCTTTCAAACCTTGTGCACCAAGATGGGTATCAAATATTTGAAGCAACATCCACTTCTCAAGTATTGCGGCGCTTTGCATAGATACATCTAGATAGAAATGGAATTTTTGGACATATCATCCTTGGGCGCGACCTACCGATATGCCATCAAAATCGAGCAGAAGATCAAACAAAAGACACGAAAATTTGGGCTTGGGAACCCCTCACAACAAAATTAATTAAAGGGAAGCCCCAACCGACATAATAAAGGACAGAGAAAATATGGATAGTATCGAGACAACCATTCCAAGACGCAAGAAAAGAAGGACACTGGAAAGACAAAGAAAGATATCGAGAATTGGTAAGACTTCCATAAGAGCCCTTGGCATAACACGACTGACTGCCGCTCAAAGTAGTTGCTAGTGGCCAACGTGAAATCCTTTGAATTAGATGCGGGTTCAGACTTTGAGCCAGAACTAGAAATGGGAAGATGGATCATTGACTTGGAACCCAGTGCCACCATTTCTACCACCAAGCTCAAGCCTCGTGAACCAAATGAGCCATAAGAAGGAGAACACCTCTTCCATTCACAGATGTGGGTAAAAGGCACCCCGCTGCACTTCATCATGTATAGTAGTAGCCAAAAGAACCTCATCTCAGTGGAGGTCTTCAATCGGCTAGCCCTGCCAACAACACAACAACCACAACCCTAGACCATTGGATGGCTCCGCCAAGGAGGTGATCTTCACGTCAGCTAACAATGCAGACTCTCATATGACATCAAGCCCTTCAAAGATGAGGTATTGTGTGATGTTTCTCCTCTCGAAGTTTGTGATGTTATTTTGGGCCAACCTTATTTATGGAAACATCATGCTATATATGAGTCTAGGCATCGTAGTGTTATTATTACTTTGAATAGGAAATTATACATGATACCTGAGGCAGTCACACCTAGTTCTATTTCCCTGATCTCTGCTGAGAAATGCAGGAAGGTCATCTCTCAGATGGGAAAGTTTGTCTTCTTCATGATTCACTCTCAGAATAAGAGAAATATCACAACCACATCTAGGGTCTCTGCGGCTAACCTCTCCACACAGTAGAGGCAAGTAGATAAGGTCATGGAAGAATACTCATATATCTTCTCCTCACCTACCGGGGTACCTCTGCACTTATAGGTCAAGAACCCCATCGATCTGACCCACGACGCAACACTACCCAATGGGCCAGTCTATCACCTCTCTCTTTTAGAGAATGAGTAGATCAAGAGACATATCCAAGAACTAATCCATAAGGGGCACATCCATCCAATATCATCACCTTGTGGGAACCCAATCATGCTAGTGCAGAAGAAAGATGGAATTTGGTGACTCTGCAWTGATTACCAGGCTCTGAATAAAACCACAGTTAGAAAYAGGTACCTGATTCCCYGAATCGACGACCTCCTTGATCAACTCATGGGGGAAAAATAGTTCAGTAAGATTGATCTAAATTTCGGCTACCACCAGGTCCCGATAGAACATACAGATGTATGGAAAATTGCCTTCAAGTCAAAGGAAGTCATTTTTGAATAGTTGGTCATGCCCTTCGGTTTGAAAAATGCTCTAGCCACTTTCATGAGGATGATGGATGATATCATGTGACCATTCACCAATACTCTTGTAGTGGTGTATCTAGATGACATTATCATTTACAACAAGACTTGGGCCAAACACTTGCAACATATTCAACAAGTTATACACACCCTGCGACAGCACAAGCTATATGCCAACTTGGAAAAATCATCCTTCGGCATGGACAGGGTCCATTACTTGGGATACATAATTGATCATGATCACGTACATGTGGATCCATCCAAGATCCAAGTCACCTATGACTGGCCAGCCCCAACCAAACTCATTGAGCTTTAGAGATTCTTGGGCCTTGCCAATTTCTACCATAGGTTTGTGTTGGTATTATCCCATATTGCATGGGCCCTTAGCCAAATAACTAGGGGTGGTGGTAAGGAGAAATTAGTGTGGGTTTGGTCCCAACAAAAAGCGCTCAATGATTTGAAGTAGCACTTATGGTCAACCCCAGTACATTCACTACTAGACCTGCAACAACCCTTTCAAATCGAGATAGATGCTTCAGACTATGCGATGGGCACCGTTCTCACTCAGTACGACCACCCCGTGGCCTATCATAGTGAGACACTATCAAATGTTGTTCATAAGTAACTTACTTACGAAAAAGAAATGTACTCCATTGTGAAATACTGTCACCAGTGGAGACATTACATTCTTGGGAAGGAGATAGTAATCCACACTTATCATAAGCCACTGTAGTTCATGCAGACACAAGGAAAATTACAGAATGATCACCATCAAAAGTGGTCCACATACTTGCAACAATTCCACCTCAACATCAAGTATAAAACAAGAATCACCAATCACGTCGTTTATTGCCTCAGTGGACATCCAGTTGTGACACTCACCATGGTGCTAGACTCCTATGGCCATGAGACATCTAGATGGCCCCAACTCTATGAGACAAACCCAAACTTCCCCACGGCCTACCAAATGTTGGGTGCAAACGTAGTTGTCGATAATTTCCATCTTCAGGATGGGTTGTTGTGTCATCTAGGCCATATCTGTGTTCCATCAAGAGAGTGAGTGAAGCTGATATGGGAAGCTCACTACAGTTGGACGGTATGAAACTTCATCATTCAAAAGACAGTGGCGATGCTACAAAATTATTTCTATTGGCCGAAACTTCGACAGGAAATCAACAAGTGTATCCGGTATGGCACTCGTTGCACTATTGCCAAATCAACCACTAAGAAATAGGGCATGTACACCCCTCTTCCTACTCCTTACAGGCCATGTGAATCCATCTCAATGGACTATAGGTCGGGCCTCCTGTCCACCAAGCGAGGAAATGACTGTGTTTTTTTGGTTTTTGATCGCTTTTCTAAGATGGCGATTCTGGTTGCATGCAAGAAAAACATCACAACAGAAGCCATTACCAATCTCTTCTTTGAAAGACTCTGTTTACATTTTGGAATCCCACAAACCATTGTCTTAGATTGAGATAGTCAATTTCTCATCACATTCTGGTCGAGCCTCTAGTCACTGTTGGACACCAAGCTCACCAAATCCATGACCTTCCACCCCCAGACATATGGCCAAGCCGAGGTCGTCAATCGAATGATTTTTCATATCCTTCACATGTATAATTCAAAGAACCCTCACACATGGGATGAGAGCCTTCCCTATGTCCAACATATCTACAACCAATTCCTACATATCTCAATCGGCCACAACCCCTTTCAAGTGGGGTTGGGAGTCCAACCATTGTGTCCCATAGATGTTGCACTTCCCCTTGCGTTCACCTAGACCGAATCATCTCCTCTCCAAATGAAGCTGACAAAGCCACCAAGTTCATTGAGCGGATCCAACACATCCGATAACAGGTTCATGATATCCTATAGAAGTCCAATGACAAGTACAAGTAGCGCCATGATCAACATCATGTGCCACATAAGTTTCAGGTGGGTGACAAAGTTTGGTTGCACTTGCAGAAGGAAAGCCTTATAGGACCCAATCAGAATCTTCTCCCACTCCGTTATGGGTCGTACACCATCACTAATTCCATGGGGGATAATTATTTTGAGCTCAAGATTCCTCCTTTCCTTGGCCTGCACCCAGTGTTCAACGTGGATCTCCCTCGCCCTTATTTCCCACCATTATTGGACACCTTAGACGTAGGAGAGAAAATGAAACCAATAGAGCTCAACCCCGACTACATACAATAGGCATCTAGCAATAAGATTGTGGACACAAAGATCAAGGGCATTCGACAACAAAGGATCCATCTTTATCGATTCGTCAAAGACGGGCAACTCATACACCAAGGCAAGTGGCTCACCCGGGGCAAAATTCAACAAAAATATCCTCATCTAATGGGGGAAATCAGCACAGTGGAGACCATTTATTCCTAAGGAGGGAGGATTGATCCAGGTGTATATTGATGGCCAACCACCTTTTCCAAATTGCTCAAAACAGTTTTCTGACAATTTTGGCAATTTACTATTTTTAGCAGTTTTAACTTATGGGGCCATTTTGAGGGCCTAAATGAAGGTTTTTCGGTATCAAGCTTCTCAATAATAGTTGAACGCATTATTGAGCCCTCATAAAGAATATCCTCGATGATACCTTTCGAACACGCTATCATACGCCTAAAACAGAGATCTTATGAAAAACTTACAACCCGAGGAACTTGATGTACTAACTTACCCAAACGGGGCCCACATGACTTTTGGTGCTTCATCTCCTACGGTTAGGTTTTTGCATGTCTAGGGTTTTTGGAATTCTTGTTTATTGTAAAAAAAGGCCTTCAGAGCATCATTTCAATCATCTTCTTGTGAATGAGCGCAACCATCACATATCTTCTTACAGATAAGCCGCCACCATTCCAGCAATCTTGTTTCCACTGCATTTTATAGTTTCATCTTATTTCCTCATTGAATAGAAAACCAATTTTACTGTATCTTTATTATTTTGATTTAAGAACCTGTTAATAATCTGTATTCATTTCATTCTACTCATAAAATATGAATCATGATCTCTTCACAATCTGATTCACTAAATTTTTTTATCAAAATTTCAAGTACCTTGAGCTGGCTTCATGTATTTTCTGACTCAATGGATCTAAATTGTGATTTGAAGTGTTTCAAAGAAATATTTTTAATATCTAAATCATATGAGTGTAGGACACTTGAATCATATTCAATATCCCAAACTGTATTCTGTGACCACCTCATAGTGGAAAATTTATGGAAAAATTTAATATTCTTATCTCCACTGTTGAGCCAAATAGCTCTTCTTCTGAGTCGCCAAGTATCTTCTTCAATAACTAGAATATTTTATTTCAAAAATATGAGTTGGACACTTATAAAATATTTCTTCCATCTTGGATTCTATTTGGAGCAAATCCGATTGTAATTGTGCTTTCTTATCTCTTTTCCAAAGGATCACCTCTTCTTTTAGGTTCTTTAATTTTGAACACAATAGTTAGATAGTGGAGGAATCTTACCATTGACTCATAGAAGTCCATGTTTTCTTAATGAGTGAAGAAAAATATTGATCCTTGATTCAAGTAGAGTTTAATTTAAATGGTGGTGAAGATTTTTGAGAGAAGGAGTCCAGTTGGAGGCAGATCAGATTATGATCCAAAATGGTAGAATTGATTACCCAAGATCTAACCTTGTTTTTGTTGTTGAATAGATAATCGTCAAGGAGGAACTGGTCCAGTCTCTTCGCTATACCAACAAACTCTGCTCTTCCATTCCGCAATGTAGGAGTAAGTTTATTAGGATGGACATCCACTAAACTAGAGGAGTGAATGAGACTTGTGAAGAAGTCTGAGAGAGGGTCTAATCTAGATGAATCCCCCCCAAATTCCCTCATAGAAAGTGTGAAGTTTACATCTTCACCCACTATAATTCCTTCTTCATTCAATAAGCTAGATTGAATAATAGGGAGCCATAATAAATCCCTATCCTTATAGGGGGCATAACAATTTAGCAATTTATATTTATTCATCGACTGCTTAATCCTTCCTTCCAGATAAATACATTCAAGGGTATCAAGAGTATATAGCTCAACAAAGGTTGGATTCCAACCACTCAACAATCCACTAGAGCATCCAAAATGGTCTAGAGCCACAACATTCCAAGAAGGAACACATTGAAGGAAAATCCAAAGAGACTTGTCACTACTTATTGAGGTTTCTTGTTGAAAAATGACGTCAAGGTTAATCTATGAAAAAAGAGCTTTAAGGGAGGCAATTTTATGGGGTCCCCCAAAACCATGAATATTTAGGGAAAGGATGATCATAAATGAACCTGGAGGATCAGATGGCATGCTCTAAGGGCCAAAGTGGAAGAGAAACCGGGATCAATATATAAGGAAACAAGAAGTGTCCTGGGCAATGGGCAAGCCAAATTTTGTAAAGAGTATTCTAGATCATCAAAAGAGGCTAAACCTCCCTCTATTTCTCCTGGAGAATATTTAGGTAGTCAGGCTATGGTTTTTTCTCTAATATTGACATTAGAACGAAGTGAGGTAGAGGGAGGAAGATTAGATAGGTTAGAAATAGGTAAGGGTTTGGGAGCAAGGGAAACCACAGACTTAGGAAGGTGATTGGGAGTAAAAACAACACAGTCATCAGGGGTTAAGGAAGCAAGGTTAAAAACATTATTGTGGGGGTCACCCATGATAGATACATCCATCAAATGAAAAAGTATCTTTAGTATGGTTTGCTTCAGGTTCCACAAAAGAGAGAGGCGCAACATCCAAAGGAGCATCATCAAGAGGGGGGGGAGACTGTAAATATTTAGGACTGTCAAAGTCAAATCCCATGGGTCACAGAACACAATTATCGACCGACTTCTCAAGAATTTTCATAAGAAGGCCCCATAAATCTCCAAATAAATCAAGAACCCACTTTTCATTACACTTTAGGTAGTCAATTCCAACGGAGGACAACTTATTGAAAAAGGAGGGGAAAAATAACCGCATCTTACCTAGAAATGGGCCACTTTCGATAGGGCCCACTTCTGAATCTTTAGTAGTTTCATAAACAGTCGCACAAGGAATGAGACTCTGAGATCGAACCATGGAAGTCGATCAACTTGACTTGATATGTCCCATTTTCCAGCGGACATGTCAATGCAAAGGCTCCTTCCAAAAGTCGACTGCTTGCAGGAAATGGACATCCCCGATGGAATATCTCTGTCTAGGTCTAGTTTGGCCAGGAGCCAAACTAACCTCTTGTTATGTTTGCAGAGAGGAAATTCATCAAAATATATAAACTTACCAACTAGAACTCAATAGGAAAATCTAGTAGAAGGATCCAAAAGCTTATTTTCCTAAAGTTTTCCAGTAAGGTATTGAATCTCGGGAGCCACCTTTTCAACATTAAGACACCTTTGCAAAAAATCCATGGAGAGCAAAAAATGTGCAGAAGATCACTTCTAGAAAGAAAGTGGAACACCAACGAGTGATTTGAAAGAAGACTGAATTTGGGGCAATATCCAAGAATGGGTTTCCAGAAGGATATCATCAACTCGGATAGTTGATGCATACTCATCCTGGTGTAAAAATACTTACCTACAAGAGCTTTCTCGGTGAAACCTAGCACTATGATTATTGTGATAACCTACTTTATTAATATAAAGTTATTACCCAACAAAACTTATTAATATAAACTTAATATTATTACATTATTAATATAAAACATTATTATTCAATATTACTAAAACTCCTTTAATACRTTAAAGGATGTATTAAAAGAGTTTATATTAAATATTATTTATATTAAATAATGTGATAATACATTAATACAACATTATTAAATTTTATTAAAACTAATATAAACTCATTATTAAATATTACTAAAWACTAATACTAAAAAGGACATTATTATCAAATATTACTAAAAAAAACTCCTTTAATACATTATTTAATATATACTCTTTTATTAATTTAAACTTGATATTAAATTTAATATTAAATTTATATTAATAATTAGGATAATAATATTTAATAAGAATGGTTTATATTAAAAATGTAATAATATAACATATTAATAAACTTACTACATTTATTTAATAATATAATATAAGTTTATATAAACTTATTACCCAACCACATATCAAGGAACTAAAAACTCTTACAATAATTACACACCATTGAGTGGAAATTAAGGTTATATTTAAATCTTCGATTCATGCAATTTGTCATTCATGCTTATGAGAGTGGATTTTTGATTTTATGGGATTGTAACCAGAAACTCGTATTCTCCCTAAAAAAAAATTCATTTTTCTCTTTAAATATGTGCAATTATCATTAATATATTGTGCCCTCATTTCAAATATACTCATAAGATTTCAATAGTGATTTTTTTTTAGGTTTTCTCCTCATTTGGAATGACCATGTACTCACGTTTGTTTCTAAGACAATTAAATAACATGGTATTACACACTAGGGGTTATATTTAAATCTTCGATTCATGCAATGTGCCATTCGTGCTTATGAGAGTGGACTATTGATTTCATGGGACTGTAACCAAAAACTAGTATACTCCCTAGAAAATTCATTTTTGTCCTTTAAATATATGCGATTATCATCAATATACAATGCCCTCATTTCGGATATACTGATAAGATTTCAATAGTGATTTTTTTAGGTTTGCTTCTCGTTAAGAATGACCACGTACTCACTTTTGTTCCTAACACAATTAAACAACATGGTATTACACAGTATATAAGAAATTTTTCCACTTTTTGCGTTTAGAACAAGGCTCAACATGAAAGGAGCCTCAAATCCATGTGCCATTGTCTCACTAGAAAAGGAAAAATAGGTGCCATATCATATTAAAGATAAAGAGAAAACCATTTTAAATATCTGCCCCCTCAACACTCACATAGATGAGCATATAAAAGAAGCTAAAATAAAGGATATTCCAATGGAGGATGTAAAATAAGGAATAAAGAAACAATATTGAGAAACAAAAATACGGAATGTTTTGTGTGAGTACACATTCCATGACTATTTGATTTCATAGGTAGAGTTGTATTGTCAAAGGATTTTTACCAATGTTACCTTCACACTTGCTCATTTTTTGCTATTTCCATTGCTAACAAAATTATGTTTGGCCTTTTATTTGATTTACAGTCGAATTTAGTGTTTCTCGGGCTATCTTTCCACTGTCAAGCAAGCCTTATGTCATGATTTTGTTTTCCCCAATTATTGTTGATTGCATTTCTTGGTTGAGTGGAGAATTTAAAAAAATTAGATTAAAATAAATGACTTAGATTTCACGGACAAAGCTAAACCAAACCATTCGATACAAGAAGTCATTAAGAGGTATATGATTCTTGTTGCTCGCCATTGAATGCATAACCAAACCATTGTATACAAGAGGTTATTAAGAGGTATATGATTCATGTTTCTATCCATTGATTGCATTATTTGATTCATGTTTCTATCCATTGATTGCATTATTTGATTATGTGGAGGATAGAAACATGAATCATATACCTCTTAATGACCTTTTAGATTCATGTTGTTGGTCATTGATTGCATTCTTTGGTTGCATGGAGACCTAAAAATTAAAATTAAAATAAAAGACTTAGATTTTAAAGGGAAAGCGAAACCAAACCATTGGATACAAAAAGTCGTTAAAATGTATATGATTCATGTTGCTCACCAAAAGCACATAACTTATGCTTAAAAAACATAAAACTAATCAATAAATCTGATAAATACATTTCCAATCCAAACTCTTAAAGAACCTAAAATCTAAATTTCAAAATATTAACTTCTAAAAGACCTAAAATATAAATTTCAAAAGCTTATTGTACCTTATTACTTATTACTTGCAGTATGAAGTTGAAGCAACAAATAAACAAATAAACATGAGGGAGTTCGTATAGAAGTCAGTGTTCAAATAACCTAACCATTCGTTCTCTGAAAACGTTAAAAGTCTGCCCAAACCTATCATCAAACATAACTATGCCTCGTGTGTGATTAAGGTGTGAGAGATCATGGCCACTCTTATCTGTAGAATGAATCCCTTCTAAATACTTCAAATATGTCAATGAGGCGTTTACATTAGGTTAATGCATGTTAAAAGTGACATCCATCATTACCACACCTAAGCACTTCACCTTCATAAAAACTTGGCCACTACAATGTGATCCCTACTAAATACTTGAAAAGTGCCACATGCCATTGCATTTTACGACGAGTGTAATGCATAGTGAAATGTAATCATAAACCACTTATAAGAAAATATAAGAAAAAATAGAAAAGGTAAATTAGTAAAAAGGTAGAATAATTTTGTCCACTAAATGTACCTCAGTACCTCTCAAGTTATTTGAGAATGTAAAAAGTTAATTAACATGTAAATGTTAAAAATTAATTAATTTTTATGGTATTTGTATAAGTATATTTAGTGGCAATTGAAAACTTGACTTGGTAGTTTCTTAATCCTAAAAAGTAAATGTGAAAAAGTAAACAAGTAAAATGATGCATTTATAAGTGGGAGGAAGTTATGAAGATTAAATCGCATGCATTCAGTAAGACTAAAAATATACAACATCTTTAATTGTTGGTCATAAGATTGGAATTTCTAATTAGAAGATGAATTAAACCATGGATTCCAATAGGGGAGACGCATATGACTTAATTAGATGTAACCTAGTCAAATTTAAAAAATATTTGTCACCTATGTAACAATCACATTTAAATTTAAGTAAAAAGTGGTTGCATTTAAAGTTAATGGCCTCTATCACAATCAACCACTTTTTAATTAAATGTGGTTGTTGCTAGTTGACAATAAACATGTTCTTATAAAATTAATAAAAAAATAATGTATTAATTAATTGAAAGTATTAATGTACTAATATTAATATATGAACTAATTCATGTATTAATTAATTATTACATTAATGTACATACAATAGGAATTGTGTCCATGGCATTAGGAAACAATAATGTATCAATACATTGATGTACTAAGATAGTAATGCATTAATACATTAATGTATTTAATTAATTAATTAATACATTGATAAAGTATTAATACATTAAAAATATTAAATTATTTTTAATTAATACATTAATGGTATATAATTACATAAATACAAAACATTAAAGTATTTTATTATTACATTAAATTATTAATGCATTAGTACAATATTAATATATTAATAGCGTGATTCATTTTTTTAACATATAAGGGCGAAAATTATATATTAAAAAAAAACACAAAGTAAGCTATTTAGAAAGGTCACTTTGCTAGCTATACTAAAGTAAAAAATAATCAAAATTTCCACATTGAATCTTTTAAACCAAGCCCAAGACTTCCCTATAATCACCCTTACTACCTCTTGTTGGAAATAATATATCCTTACAAATAGGTTACATTAGAAGACATAAAAGGAAAACATAATTAAGAGAGCCACAAAGCTATCTCATCACTATATACAATATTATCCAATGTTCATTGAGAGCCCCCATAGATTCCTAATTTCTTAATTCTGCTTATTTCTGTCTATGACTTTGGATTTGCTTCCTCTTGTTAAAGGGAAAGAATAAGAAGGATTGTGTAAATATTTCCATTAGGCTCAGAATGGGTTACAAAATGGCCTAGTTTATTCCCAATGTCTATGAAGTTGTCTTCAACCCATTAAATAAGGGAGAGGTGTGGAAGTCTTATCCAAACTGCAGCATAAGAGATCTCCATGTATGGATTGAATTTAAGGGTTCCATGGGAAATAAACAATCTCTTGGAAACCATGAAGTAAGGACCAGATCATAATACATGGTCCCAATCTTCAGTGGTTTTAAAAATAAAAACAAAAAATTTGTTCCCATAATAAAAAGAAAAGGGGTCTTAATCACATCAATTCTTGAAAATACATTCCACAACAATATGATGATTGAGACAAGTTCCAAAAAACTTACCAACTAGACCACAGTCTAATAGGATGATAGAGTAATACTTTGCCAAAAAGTGCCCCAAGTCTAAACTGGGGATTAAATTGTGCCTTTTAGAAACTATTCACTCGCCGATGACAATGGAAGGGGAAGGAATATGCATGATGAAAACATATATAATCGTGTCATAAACATACATAAGCGACGCATTAGCAAATATAGTCTTCACAACAATCAGGATTGATAATTGGTTGTTGCCATCAACAGATCCACTCCCAGGTCACCTCGACACAACAAAAACTAGGGTGGTGTAGATTTGAACCTTGTTGATTAATTATTTCAAACCGATTCTTAATAAAACAACATGCATTACAAAAGGATTTTTAACCTAGAAGCCCAAATCAGGAAGACCAACAACCTGTATAGTACATGAGATCAATTTTACAAAGAATATAACACATACTCAACATGTGACTAAAATGAAAACCCTAGTTGTAAAGGATGTTCAACTAACTCTCCCTCATTATGATTTTTTTAATAAAATAATACATTAATAAAGTATTAAAATATTTAAAAGTACATTAGTACATTAAAGTAATACATATTAATGTGTTAATTAAATAATACATAAATTAAAGTATTAATAAATTTATTTGTAATATAATAATGAAAAATATTAATTAATTAACTCTTTAATAATGTAATATATTAATTGATTAATACATTTTTAGTTAATGCATTGTTAAAATATAAATACAGTAATGTATTACATTAATAAAGCAGTAATACACTAACAAAGTAATAATAACTTAATACATTAGAAATACATTATTAAATTATTAATACATTAATAAAACGTTAATAGATTAAGAAGGTATTAAAGTATTAATAGTACATTAATAAAGTAAAAAATACATTATAATATTATTACATAAATAAATAAACATTAAAGTATTAGTACATTAATACAATATTCATATATTAATAAAGTATAAATACATTAAATTTATAGTTTATTAAATTTATTATTAGTATTTTAATTTAAACATTAATGTATTAATGCATTACATAAGTCTATTAATTAATTAAAAATTAATAGTTTAATACATTAATGTATGTATATATTAATGCAAGGAAATAGGCGCGGGAGCGATTATTATTGACACTAGGTGGACATTCAAAATTTGATTTGCTTAGATTCTTGGCATCACCACCAACAATAAAGAAAAAGTATATGCATTATTCAAGGGAGTGCAAATTATCACATAGAAGGGAATTAAAGATATCATTATCATCAGAGACTAGAAAAGCACCTTCCCCGATTTCACATTCGTTGTATGTGAGGATGTCATCTCATTTACATCTAGATTATATTGCACATGGCAAAGGTGGGATTAAACTACAAAAGAAAAATATAGTTAAGGAGAGGACAATCAAGAGTGAGATGATAACAATTTTCAGTACAAGGAAAGTACAACACCCATGTGAGTATTTTATTAGGAGGAGTTATGGTGACATTGGTACATCATATTTCTCACATGGGAAGAATAGGAGACATCCCTTCTCATGTATCAACAGATTCATGGGAGATCAGATTCATTGTGTCGGGGAAAATTTCATCGAATTATTGAAGGATGCTCAAGGTGGTAAATTTTGCAGTGAGTTCCAACTATATTTAATTATCAAGAATTCTCTCGAGGTTGGAAAAATAAATCCTCAGAGGAAGGACTCAGTTTTTCTCGCATTCACTGAGCCTCTATCTCCTAGCTTGTCGATACTTTGTGTAATTGCAGGTAATTCAGGGAGAAGCAGGATTGCTCGGAGAATGTAGCCCAAAAAAGTTTATTTCTTCTCCAATATGAGACAATGCATCRTGGATGGAGACGTCCAAATACCCAAGAAAAATTCCCTATCTCAGAGGAACATGAAATTTAGAGTCTCCATGTAGCCCACMAAAGTCCGCAAGTTCGTGTCTCCCTAATTCTAGATATTTTGACAGAGCATTGAATGATAATGGAATAGAACCATGATAAAGTTGATTTCATACATTCAAAGGTGGAGAACTTACAAATTCACTCAAATGAAATTTCCTCCAGCAATGGCTCATCCTATTGGATTACTGAGAGGGGGGGGAAGGGGAGTGAATCAGTAATAGAGCAATTATAATCATTTTTAAACCAAATAATCCAAGTGTTATATCAATGTAGAATTATCATCCAATAATGAGTAATGAACAAATGAACAATCATACACATACACAGTACACCAGTGTTTTACATGGAAACCCAAAGTGGGAGAAAACCACATAATGCTTTTTCTTATATGTGTTGAAGAATTACATTCATTGGAAGCACCAAATTCCTTTGTTTTCGAGCTACATTTGGAAGGAGGCTCCAACCCCCTAGTTTCTCAGGCTACAACCTAAGGGAAGCTCCAACTCCCCAATTTTCTAGCTACAACTAGAAGGAGGCTACAACCCCCTATGTTCTTCGGCTACAAACCCCTATGTTCTTCGCCGACAACCCCATATATTCTTCGGCTACAACCAAAAGGTGGCTACAACCACTTGTCCTTGCCCCATCCAACCGACCTGAAGTAGAAGGATAATGATGGAACCACTATCACACTATCACTGTGAGATATACCATTGTAAACATGTACCAATAAACTTGGACCATGCATCAAACTATACCTCAACCTCTAATTAACCTGTACCATAAACAAGTGCATCAACCATGCACCAACCTGTACCAAACAACCTGTAATCAACCTATACCATAAACTAGTGCAACCAACCATGTACCAAATATGTACAAATCATGTGTCAACTAATCATCAATATGTACGAACATCATCAACTATACACCTCATGTATGTCCCAACTCATCAACTACTTGTCTCAACAATGTACACAACATGTACCTTACCCAAAATACCTGATACATTTCATCATCCAAATATGATTTGTAACTCTGTAATAGACCTGGTGTATATGATCACATACCTACAAACCTTCCTTAACTTTAACAACAAGAGAATATCATTTTCATCAAACTTTTCTTTAGTCTCACATGACTAGTTTTGGATTAGTCAACAACCCTAACTTGGAATAATCATAACTTTGTACCTATAATGAATAAAGATATGAAACTGATACACAATGTTCTTCAATGTTTTTTATGTAATTCCTCTAGGTTTCACTACTAGGAACCTCTCGTAAAAGGAGTTATAGAAAAAACGGCATACCTTGCTAAATTCTGGCTTATTCTAGAGAGATAAATTGTAGAGCGTGCCTCACATGAAATATTTATTGAATTGATATGAAAATTTTACAAATAATACTATAGACTATACTCTAAACAACACATTTGGTCTTACTGAATTTGGATCTGTTATGAATAAGTTATGACGTTTTTACCTGAAACACCTATTTTATACTAGTTTCAGGAATAGCCACAAACTCCAATAATACAACAAACCACAAGATGAATTTTTTACCACAGATGATTGGATATGTTTCCTCAATGGCATAGAAATTTCACAGTTTGAATCATTCTAGAAAAAAAATTATTTTGAAAATGGTGAGATGACATGTAAATAACATACCTTAGAAAGCAACATCAAAAGAATTTATCCTTCCTTGAATTCTGGCCTTATTTTCTTCACCTTCCTTTAGAAATTCATCTTAGATATCCTTTGATTACCTCAAACACCTATATATATTCAATATTATCAAGTGTTATATTAAATGATATAGACTTGTCTCTTATTTATAGTCTCCAAGTAGCTTCCTTAAAAACATCTTCTAGGTCACTTTGCCCACTTTCCTTATTTTAGGGTTAACCCACTTATAATTTCTGCATTAAATTTATTATTTAAATAATTCATTTGAATTATAGTACACTAATCAATTCACTTTCTTATTTACCTTCTAAACTCTCTTAAACCATTATGACTACTTTGACCTTTTGGGGCTTCTAGATGACATGTGGGGGTTCTCCAACTTCGTAAGGCCATAACTCTCAAACCGTGAGGAGTTGTGTGACATTCCACATACCACCAGAAATTGAATGACATGTAATATCCATATAGAATAGTATTACCTACAAATATATCAAAATTCATACCATTATCCATCAAACAAACTTGGTTCCATTACCCAAACCTAGGTTCTCCAACTTCTGATGGCCATAACTCTCTAACTGTGAGGAGTTATGTGACGTTCCACATACCACCGAAAATGGAATAACAAGAAATATCCATATAGGATAGTTTCACTTACAAATCCTCTAACCATACTTCTAGGATAACTCAATCCACAAAGCGTCTTCCCGTGATGGATTTCACCAGAAGGGGACCACTTTGGAGTTCATCCATTTCTACTTATTATAAACCATGACAAGACAATGATGAGTCATATTTACATCAAACAAACTTGGTTCCATTTGTAACATCCCACTCTTGCATGCACTGCGCGAACTTATTCTTTTAGGACACTTGCTTACAAGTGATCCAGATTATTATACTGTTGGGAATTTGATTATGATTACGAGGCATTATGGATATGATGACATGTTATTTTGTTGTATTGATATAGACAGGTGCTATTGAGTGGGTTCTCCAAAGTCTGTAGGATTTTGGAACTCGAGGGTGTAGAGGCATCGATGAAACCCTTGGACTTCGTATCGAGTCAGGGAGTGGACTATTGGGTTATATGGTTGTATATATGACATATGTGCATCTGATTAGATTTTCTGATTATGGATCTCATTTCTAACATGATCAGTTGATGATGTAGGCTAACGATAGCTTGTCGACCAGACTCACATGTGGAGTAGAGGGGTCACACACGACTACCAGAGAAACTGAGGGAGAGGTGTGGACAACAACCCTGCCACAACCTACTAGCACTCCTGCCATGGATCGAACTATAGGTTAACGATTACCTAGCTCAAGAAGACCCACGATGTCGTGAGGACAGACAACGATAGTCTCTTATGACGATTCCAAGGGGTGCGCAATAAGGCATGGGTCGTATTCCTTAGAGGGCCTTAGTCTCCCACAAGATCACCTAGTGGACTACTGACTCCAGGGATTTTTTATGTCTACCAAGTTAGTCAAGAGGCACGTGGCACCTTTGGAGCACGTAGTGCATCTTGAAGGGAACGTCACACAAGGGAAACATAAGGATGTGAGTGGAACTCTTGGAGCACGTAGTGCGTCCTGAAGGGCGCGTCGCACAAGGGAAACATAATGAGGTGAGTGGCAATCTTGGAGCACCTAGTGCATCCTGAATGACACGTTGCATTGTTAACTAATAAGTGAATAAACCCAGATGGCCTTAGAATGAATAATCTGACAAGAAATATTTAAAAAACATTTCCCTAATAAAATGTCACCCAGCCTAGGAAAATAAAATCTAGGTCTAAGTGATAAATGTGGTAGAAAAAAAATTAATTAATAAATAATACTAATAATCATCATTCAACATGTGACGAGAAGGGGGTAAGCCTTTCAATTAATTTATAAAAATAAAATCAATTGGGGGATTGCATTTTTAAGAAAAAGGGAAATAATTCTTTTGTTACTTATGCTAATTAAAAATTCATTAATTAAAAAGAAAAAGGGGAAAAAGATAATTTCCTAAACTTGCTAAAGTGAGTTTTAGATAAAAAGGGAAAGAGGGAAATTTAAGATAATTAGGAAACTAAGGGAAAAAGGGGGAAACATAAAGAGAAAGGGAAACATAAGGAAAAAGTAGAATGACTAACTTAGTAAGGTATCTTGCATTTAAGAACTTTCTAAATTGAACTCAACTAGTAAATTAGTAAGGGGGTAAGTCATTAAAATGTGTAAGGAAATTTGGGGACACCTAGGAGCGATTCTAGGAATTCTTTTAGGTGGGTGACGGAAATAGGAGTAATTAAATAACTAATGAAATTAATTTCTGGTGTAATGAAGGGGATAGATGACAAATGTACAGGGAGGATTTTTCTGAATTAAATTATTGAAAAATAAATTAAATGGGAAATTGGGAAAGAATTGACTTAGAAACTCTATATAAAGGAGGGAAGAGGAGGAGGATGGATGTCTGCCTAGATGCATAATGTTACACTGCAGAATTTAGACTTGACTGACTTATCTTGTGGGAGTTTGGATACCCATCTCGGTGAGGAGTGGTAGCTCGGTCTTGCTAGGTGAGCTGGGAGCTAGGTGTTATTTGGTTTTGTGCATCGACCCTTTGTAGATCAAGGGGCTAAGGGGGAAGAAGAGTACCCATATCATTGGCTGGGAGGTACCGGTGAAGTCACAACAGTCGAAAAGAGGGAGAGAGAGTTGCACGAACCGCACGAGACAACAACTCAGAGATGTAACCTTGGGCCACAGTACACATGCTTTTATTTTGCATGATAGATTACTATTGACCTTACTCTTTCATTTTTGTACTTTTGATTGTGTAAATAAAGTGTTTGACCTAGCATTTTAATTGAGAATTTAATTTCCCATAGCCTTAAGCTAACTTCTTGACATGATTCCCTTGGTAATAGATCCCTGAACGTTGTGACTATCCTATTGGTTTTATTGTTTTGTTGTGAAGAGTTGTTCTTTTTAATTCATCCTCAACCCTAGATCATCATTCGATCCCTACACAGTTGGCCAAGAGTCGTATCGACGGTCCTCACTTTGGTGTTAATATACCTATAGATCATAATTCCTTGCTTGTTTGTGTGTGGATTATGAGCGAAGGATGTTTATGCCCAGTTGTCTACCCCTGTTGATTGATTCATGGTTGTGTGATTGGTCTTGCACCCTCTTATGATTGATTTTTTGCATTGGTTGATTCATGGTTGAGAGATTGGTGTTGCACCTTCTTGTGGCTGATTTTTCTGCCTTGGTTGATACTCTTCTGAATGGTTACCCTCTGTGTTTTCTCGTGTGAATGTATATCTCTTATTTAAACCACTTATCTCTTCATTTTCGATTCTGGATATTCTCGGCATCCTACCCAAAAATTCACTCAGCGAATCCCCTTAACTTTTAGTGTTGACCATGATTTTATTCCTGGGCATTTTTCTGGCATGTTACACAGAAATTCTTGTATTAATAAACATCCTTGTTAGACATAGAATTATAAGAGACAACGAAATTGGCATGTCAACGATTTACATTATCATTTGAATGTGATTTCATTCTCTCTTCTTTTACTGCGATTCCCTTTACTTTTGACTACAATTTACATTTAGGGACTGTGATTTACTTATCGACTGCAATCTGCGTAGTGACTACGATTTACATTCATTTTTAGTGATTTTTGTACATGAGCGTTTTTAAATATTTTCACACAGAATTTAGGTGGCCATTTCACACAGTAGAATTATCAAGTTGTTCACTGTGAGTTTAATGTCTATTGGTAGAAATTTTATATGTACCTTGTGACTGTAAATTCAATGCTGGAAACGAATGCATTTATATTACGAGACTGGGTCGACATAGTTAGCGATATCTTATTCCAAGAATGTTAAGGAAATTAATTATGGTTAATAAGAAATTAAAATCCTAATACACGAAGAAATTATTTCATTTCATGTATATCCTATATTTACACTCTGTAATATCACTTTACCAACAATTTTACCACTCAGAAACGTTTTAAATTTTTAGGAAGGAATTTATTAATTACAGGCAGTTTTAGCATTCAGATGCGTTGAAAATTTTCAGAAGCTAATTCATTTTCAGAGAACGATTTTAAGATTTTGGTTAAGAGATTTTAAAATCAAAAGGACAACCTCTACTAAGATGAAACCTGCATTTCATTTGAGATACCCAACGAATTGATATAGCTCAATGCCCAATGAATGATATCAGGGATACCTGCGCGTTTATACATTGAAGGAATGCACTTTTTATGCATTTAAACAATGGCATTTTACCTTGATGATGATTACATGGTTACCATAATATGGACTGCATTCTTAGACTACCTTGGCTGCGATTTTGTATTGGTTGTGATCCTTGAACCCTATGGTTAGATAGACATCAATGGATTTTATATTCAACACAGTTTTTGACTATTAACCAAATCACTGCAATCTCACTGCATTTTGAAATACTGCAATATCACTCTGTCAGCAATTTTCCTTGGCACATTTTACAACCTCCCACAGTTTTAGACAACGATTTCAATGGATACTGTGACCATTATTAATGAACAGTAATGTGTTGTGGAGTGCTAAGAGCAAGACATATTAAATTCCTTGCTAATTATTTTTATTGTTATCCTGTGCAAAGACAACGATATAATTGATGGTTAATTGATCTAATTGCTTAACGAACAACGAATTATATGATTTAAAGGCAACACTTTTATTAACCGTATATTGATACCATGTATTTTAAATGGTGAATAATTTAATAGCCTATTGATAGTATGATGACAATGATTTCCTAATAGTCAGATGTTAGCATACTGACAGATATTAGATTCGCTAGATAAAAAAATTATATTGTTGAAGGACAACGTTATATTTGTTTAGCTTAAAAGATAGCGATATTATGGTGATCTATTTTAGCGATGTTATAGATTTAAATTCCTTGAAGCACACTTACATTGTGAAAATTACGTGCACCTGATGTATATTTCAGACAACGATATTTTAGACTGCAATATTCAGAGAGAAATTTTGAATAGTTTATAAGAAAAGTCGATCACTTTTAATGATAAGAAGTTCACTTTTAATGGAAAGTGTATGATTGTCAACCAACATATTTGATCGTTAGAGTGCATGTACTAGCTCACTCATTCACACTTAGACATCATGCTTAATGGATAAAGAGTTATGGGTTGTGCGCGAAGGTGCTTAGTAGCTTGTGAAATCTAAAGTAAGGTTGTCATATTGTGTATCTGATGCTTGAGTGCGTGGGTATAGTCTTATGTTCAGTTATTTTGGTCTCCTGGCACGTTGGATTTTCTTGGGATATTGGTCTAGGCATGCTAAGTTGCACCATGGTTACATTCATGCCTATTTCCTTTTGACAGAATGATTCCTGATGGAGAGATAATCGCACACCCTGAGGGATAGAGGTGAATGATAACCTAGCTAGAGTTTGTGCTTCGTGATGTGGGAATTGTTCATTGTAGCAGTCATTGGGAATTGGGTTGTAACCACTTCACGCATTGGGTTTTGCATGCCATAGAGGTTCTAGTTACTGGTCGTGAACATCATGGTGTTGGGATTGTGGATGTTGTCCTTAGCTTGTAGGAATTGTTGGGCTTGTTTCGGGCAGGTAGTCGTTTCTTTCTTTTTGATTTACGCATGTTTTGTACAGTAGAGTCCTTGTTGTCTATTTCATGATCTACATGCATGTTGTTCATCGAGAAGATGTGTTGTTTAATTGTTTTCATTATTGTTGTCCTGCCCAAAAAAAAAAATTAAGCTTTGTGTTGCGTCGCGTGTAGTCGTAACGTTGAGGTTCGTTACATATGGTATCAGAGTAGGCTCAACCTTGGGATTGTGGATCACTAGGATTTCCACTACAGTAAACCCTTGAGTACTTAAACTAGTGCTACTAAAACTTTAATGTGTCCATGCGGTGATCTCTATTAGAGGACGCCTCATAGGTTCACAACGTGGTACTGTGGAAGGAGGTGCAACACCTCCAAAAGTGTCCGCGCCCTCAGAATCTAACCCCCAAGGGGGAGGAGCAAGCCCTTGGACTGGATTCGATTGTTGTAAGGTATTATGATGGTATGACAAGGGTCCTTCCAGAGATGGTCAGAGGCCTTGAATCACCCTCTATATTGATATGAGGCCGGGGCACCTGTACCCCTGAGGGTCCACACCACGCCCAGTCAGTGCCATTAGTATTCACCACGAACTCGAGAAGATCAAATTTCTAACTTCTTTGGTGCCTCGGATGGTGTAGCTGCCAAGGCATGGTTTTAGAATAAGGTGATGTTCTTTCACTTCACAACTATATCTCCAGCATGAAGGTATGCAGGGCAGTCTTTCAATTAAAGGGGAGCACTCTTCTATCAGGGAAGACATTCCTGCCACAATTGAAGATGGTCGTCCAAGACGTGTCATAAGAACTATTTGAGGAATGTTTCCAAGAGAGGTATCTATCAGAGGGATTCATTGAGTGATGGCTCAACGACTTCAAATGAATTACAAAAGGGAAATTGTATGGTGCCCGAGTATGACGCCCATTTTTGGAGCTGCTCAGGTATGCTTCGCACCCTTACCTAGAAACTTAAGTTCAACAAGTTCATGTTAGCCTTAGCATTAGAATTGAGATTCTACTTTTTGTACCAGGATTACTGGACCAAAAAAGGTGTGTTGGAATGTAGGGATCCACATTTCCAGTGCGACTACCCAGTGAAGAGGACTACAACATCTGGATTAGTCAGACTCACTCTCATGGGAGATTTGGGCAAGGCCCATCGAATTCATACAGCGGTGAATAACCTCTAGGAAGAGCACAAGTTGACTCTGCTCAAGACGTCAGGTATCATCGCTAACCAGACCCTTAGTATTTGATAGATCTCACTGCTATAGAGAATTTAATTTATGGTGCAGCTCTAGAAAGGATTAAGGAAAAGGTAGTTGAACATGATGAGTTTAGCATTGTAGAGATGCTTAGGGAGGAAAATAGAAGGTTGGAGGAAAGGTTACGGGTTGTACCCTTAACTTGGGAGAGTTTATCACCAGGGCCAACCTGTACGTCACAATCTTAGGATATTATGATGTCATGATCGGTATGGACTATTTGGAATCGCGTGAGGTGATACTCAACTGTAAAATGAAACGGTTCATCTCAGTCGATGATGAGGGACAGAGACGTGTGATTGTAGGATGGAACCAGGGAGTTTCCCTGAGTTTCATGTCTTCCTTGTTGCTATGGAAGAGCATCCGCAAGGGATGTAATATTTATGCAATCCTTGCGATAAATGAGAAGGGAGTAGAAGAAGGTATAGAACACCTTCTGGTGCTGAGAGGGTTTGCAAACATATTTTCGGAGGAGTTACCTGGGATGTAGCCATAGAGGGAATTCGATCTTACCATAGACTTAAAACCGGGGAAATAGAGAGAACTCCTTATCATGTGTCAACCCTAGAGTTATAGGAGTTGAGAATGCAACTGAAGGAGATACTAGAACTAGAAATTATAAGTCCTAGTGTGTCACTGGGGTGTGCCTGTTATTTTCATATGAAAAAAGGATTGGTTGAGGAGACTATGCACGGACTACCTTCAATTGAACAAGGCAATCATTAAGAATCAATATCTGTTACCAAGTATTGATGATCTGTTCGATCAGATGAAGGGTCTGAAGGTGTTTTCAAAGATCGATTTAAGATCAAGGTATCACCAGTTATGGATCAAGGAGGATGACATGCCTAATACCACCTTTAAGACAAGTTTTGGACATTATGAGTTTACGGTTTTACCATTTGTGTAACAACCTTATATTTCTAAACATCATTAAGTTTCCTAAACATTTATGAAAGTAAACTGAAACAAAACTTCATAGCATGATATTGACTTTCATAACAGCAACTTCAGTAACTTAGATTTCTCAATAAATACTAAAACCATGGCAGAATGAAATAAATACATAACTTGACAAGTACCTGGTTCTGATGCTAATTTCCATTTCCAGCTGCCTTGCTGCTACTCTCCTGCTACCTGCTACACAGTCCAGTCCTGCTGAAAACATAGAAAAATAATTGCCCAAAACTATTGTCCACCATGCCAACTAGGAAAATGACCTAGCTCCAGGATATCTACGGATATCCTGGCCCCCGTGCCCAAAACATATAGCAACTCAGTGCCTGCCTGATCAATATGTCACAACCAAAAAATCCCTTGCCTCAATCTGAGCGCACCAGTCTCACAGCAAATCTCTCGGCTCTCTGCAGATAGCAAGAAAACAGTCCTCCGCAACCATCCCCCCCTGTCGAATGGTGCGCACATCCCCCTCTTCCCTTCCCTTATTCCTCCCGACCGACTCACGTAATCATTCCTTCAACCACCCTCTGTCCTCCGTCCTTTGTCATGAGTTAATGTTTTATCTTCTCGGGATCCATGGCTATCCCTCTCTACATACGCCACCATTTTATATCATTTTTCATTGATCTTTTAATTTTACTTCACAGGTCATTAAATGTGATTTGTAGTTTGAATTATTACTCAGTTAACCATAATTAAATTCTGTTAATTAATTTTACTTTATAATCTTAAGCATGTATTCAATTAGGGTCGTTACATACACCCACCCTTCAAGAATCTTCATCCCGAAGTTTAAGGTATCTGATGGTACAAAGGAAAGAGTATGGTTCACACATTCACAATAAGTAACCAATATTATGAGTAAGTCAGGGAAAACTCATACATACTAGTGTATATGCACAAGAAATGCATGTGTAGCTAGTGCATGCAAACCTCGTGCATGTACTAATAATCAAACTGTCATTCTTTAATAATTTATGTATTCATTCAATCGAGTCAACAAAACTAGTCTTTTATAAAAGACAACAATTAATCAATTGTTTTAAGAAATTCTTTAATCAAAATTATTCGGTTTAACAATTTTATTTTACGCAGTTGTAGTTTAGTTAATGAAAATTCATATACACATTTTTCTTCATCAAATTCCATCACAAAACAGATCCCCATATAGTCTCAACTATTCTACTCATCCTTCCTCCCTAACCTACTTCCAACTCCATTCCTATCCATCCTCTGCTAGACTATCTTGGAGCGTCAGCTATACTGACCTAACTCAAAATAGAACTCGTAAGTGGAAGTGTCACTCACTCGACCAAGCTTCCCTAGCAGGTAACTGACAGTCATCA